>JACEVL010000033.1:852500-1047500 GCA_020284085.1 Aporrectodea caliginosa | reverse complement strand
CATATATACATACATACATACATACATACATACATACATACATAGACACATACATACATGCATACAAACTTATCACAGGCGTCACAAGAACTTTCGTTCACGTAGAAATATCAGTTTTTCACTCAGATAACGCGTATTTATATTTATTTTGATAACTTCCGGTTTACAAAAGACAAACATCTAAGTATGCAAATGAAGCCCTACATTCCCTCTAAAGAATGGTATATTTGTTTCTCTTCCGGGAAGAAAAATGAGTACGCTATAGACGAAAAACTAAGGGGGTCGTATCAACCCCTCCCCCTCTGGTACCTCGGGTATATCGGGTGTAACTTTTGAATGACGTGAGATTTCACAATGATGTTTACCTCAAAATGTGCGCAAATGATCCTGCTACAGCTACCTAAATTATCAAAATTATATTCCACATGGAACAAGTTTTCAAAGAAAAAAACCTAGGGGGGTCGCAATAACCCCCCTTGGTAGCCCGAGGGTTAAACAATACAACGCAATACAATGCTTGTCCTGTAAGGCTGTATTTATAATGCGCCTTAATAAAACAGAGTCTTACTCAAAGGATGCGTTACAATGTAGTTACTAATAATTATATTATTATTGTCCGTAGACAAGCACTTTCATAGCCCTTTTACAGAATTGGTAAAATGCGCTTCAAAAAGCCCAGACGCATAATTATAATATACATATATATTAAAATGGAATGTCACAGCCTCTGTGAGATTTAGACATAATCAATAGAATTATCCAGCCAACCTAACCAAATTCTATCTAACCATCTTATCTAACGAGGCAGGGCAGAAAAAGGTCGTTCGAGATTTTTGCTGTCCGTTCGCCCCTTGGCCAACTCAGCTATAACGAGTCACTAACCTACTCTGTCGATGGGAAGATGAGACGCCGAGGGAGAGGACTGGCCACCCGCCTTCATAGCTAATTTTAAGAGAATGAAGTCGCTAACAATTTATACCCATGGCTGCCTCAGGGCTAGTTTAAGGGACGGCTCTTCTTCAACTTCTTCCAATCTAACAGGCAACGTAAAAAGCAACATCTCCACAATCACAGGTAATGATTAAGCGTATTATAACGACGGCCTATACCGAGAAATTAAAATTACTGAAAGCGTTTAGCAATAACTCTATGTATGAACGGCGAAGGAATAAAAGTCCGACTTCTCATACTCTGTCGTTGAGTTTCGTGTCCAACTGCTATCAAACAGATGTCCACGCATTGACACGGATCTAAAATATGTGATTGTGTGGCGTCGTATTCTGCTCGCCTTGTAAACCAGGGCCTTTCGTTCCAACACAATTTAACAGAAGTTCACGTCCGGGTCAGAGACAGATGGATGCGAATGGTCCGATTGCAATCGGGATAAGGGCGCCACCCGCCTGGTTACCCCCTCCCTACACACAATCCCATACTCTGTGGTCTGCTCGTTGTATCTGAATCCGCCTGTTCTTCTGTCCATCCATCCATTAAACATCGATCAGGACAGCCTTTCATATACGGTCCGTTCTGTTGCTCCATCTCGCTGTCCGTTCGTCTGCGTCTATGTCTGTCCTTCTGTCTGAATGGATGGATGTCCGTCTGTCTGTCTGTCTAACTCGCTTCCTTCACAATATTAATTCTACACTCCTGCTATTCTTCATATCCATCCATCAATCCATCCATCCGAGTGTTTGTCCGACCACCTTCCCTCCTTGGTTGCCACCCACTCAGTCTCCCTGCCCTCTTCCGTCTCTGTATCACTCCGTGTATCTCTACATCCATCCATCTCTTCACCCATTCATCCAAACATCTCCTTCTCTCTATCCGTCCTAACCTTCCTCTCCATTCAGCCATCCATCCATCCATCCATCCATCCATCCATCCATCCATCCATCCATCCATCCATCCATCCATCCATCCATCCATCCATCCATCCATCCATCCATCCATCCATCCATCCATCCATCCATCCATCCATCCATCCATCCACCCATCCATCCATTCATCCATCCATCCTTCCCTCCCTTCATCCATCCATCCATCCATCCATCCATCATCCATCCATCCATCCATCCATCCATCCATCCCATCCATCATCTACCCATCCATCCATCCATCCATCCATCCATCCATACATACATCCATCCATCCATCCATCCATCCATCCATTCATCCATCCATACGGTCCATCCAGATCCATCCATCCATCCATCCATCCATCCATCCATCCATCCATCCATCCATCCATCCATCCATCCATCCATCCAATCATCCATTCATCCATCCAATCCATCCATCCATCCATCCATCCATTCATCTGTCCATCCATCCATCCATCCATCCATCCAAGATCCATCCATCCATCCATCCATCCATCCATATCTACGTCCATCCATCCATCCATCCATCCATCCATCCATTCAGATCCATCCATCAGATCATCCATCCATCCATCCATCAGATCCATCCATCCATCAAATCCATCCATCCAGATCATCCATCAGATCCATCCATCAGATCAGATCGTCCGTATATCCATCCATCCATCCACAGGTCAATCTATCCATCCATTCATCCATCCATCCGTTCAGTCCGGTTCAGTCATCCATCAGTCCGTCCATCTCGTCTATCAAGATCATCATCCGTCCATCATCCAGATCCATCCGTCCATCCATCCGTCATCCGGTCAGAATATCCGATCAATCCGTCCAGATCCAAAAGTCATCCATCCATTCATTCTTCCATCCATCAATCCAGATCCATCCATCCATCAATCCATCCATCCGTCCATCATAAGTCCATCGTCCGTCCGTCCGTCCGTCGTCCGTCCATCCGTCCGTCCGTCCGTCCGTCCGTCCGTCCATCCGTCCGTCATCCATCCGATCCGTCCGTCCGTCCAGTCCGTCCATCCGTCAATATCTATATCTATCCGTCCCGTCCGTCCAGTCATCGTCCGTCCGTCCGTCGTCGGTCAGATAAGTCGTCGTCCGTCCGTCCGTCCGATCGATCTCAGATCCGATCAGATCAATCAGATCCGGTCAGTCCGTCCGGTCGTCAGATCAATCCGTCCGTCAGATCCGAAGATCGAGTCCGTCCGTCGTCTGGTCCGTCCAAGTATCAGATCAGGTCCGTCGGTCCGTCCGTCCATCCATCAGTCCGTCCGTTAAAGATCAGTCAAAGATTATCAATCTATCCATCAGATCGTCCGTCCGTAGTCCGTCCGTCGTCAGATCAAAGATCCGTCAGTCCAAGATGGTCAGTCCGTCCGTCCGTCCGTCAGTTGTCCATCCGTCCATCCGTCCTCCTTCCATCCAAGATCCGTCCGTCCGTCCGTTCAGTCCATCCATCCGTCCGTCCGTCCGTCCATCCGTCCGTTCGTCCGTCAGTCAAGATAGGTCTAGGATCTATCGTCCGTCCGATCCGGTCAGTCCGTCATTCCGTCCCGTCCGGATCGATCCGGATCATCCGTCCGTCCGTCCTCCGTCCGTCGTCAATCCGTCCAGATTAGATCCGTCCGTCCGTCCGTCCATCTATCCGTCCGTCCGTCCGTCTATCCGTCCGTTAAGATTAAGTCCCGTCCGTCAGTCCGTCGTCCGTCCGTCGTCCGTCCGTCCGTCAGTCGTCCGTCCGTCGTCCGTCCGTCCGTCCGTCGTCCAGGTCCGTCCGTCCGTCCGTCCGTCCGTCCGTCCGTCCGTCCGTCAGTCCGTCCGTCAGTCGTCGTCAGTCAGATCGTCTAGTCCAGTGCAGTCAGTCGTCCGTCTGTCTATCAGATCAGGTCAGTCCGGGTCAGATCGTCATCAGATCCAGTCCAGTCAGTCATGCATCCGTCATCAGAGATCCATCCATCAGGTCAAGTCATCTCAGGTCATTGGTCAGGTCGTCAGTCAGATCCGTCTCGTCAGATCCATCCGTCAAATCCATCCGTGATCAGTCAAGAGTCATTAAGATCCAGATCCAGTCCGTCAGATCAAAGATTAAGTCCAGATCAGGTCAGGTCTGTCCGTTGTCAGATCAGGTCAGTCAAAGGATCAGGTCAGGTCAGGTCAATCCATCCAGATCAGATCCATCCGTCCAATTAAAATCAGATAATCCCAGATCCATCAAGATCTAGATCTGATGTTCAGTCAATCCGTCAGATCCAGATCCGTCAGATCCGTCCGTCCATCCGTCAGTAGGTCAGATCAAGATCCAGTCCGTCTATCAGATCAAGTCGTCCATCCATCCGTCTATCATCCGTCCGTTTAGTCATCAGATCGTCCAGGTCAGTTCATCCGTCAGATCGCGTCGTTGGTCAGATCCGTCAGATTCAAGTCATTCAGATCAGTCAGATCATTTCAGATCCGTCCGTCCGGGTCATCAGATCAAGTCGTAAGGTCAGTCCGTCAGGATCGTCAGGTCAGTCCCATTCAGTCAGGTCAGGATCGGTTAAGGTCATTCCATCCATCAGATCAGGTCAGATCAGGATCAGATCAGATCAGTCGGTCAGTCTGGTCCTCGAGTTCGTCGGGTCAGATCCGTCAAGATCAATCTCCATCCGATCCGTCAGTCAAGATCAAATTAAGATCAGATCAAATTAAGATCCCAGTCAAGATCCGTCAGGTCAGTCAGTCCGTCCGTCTGTCCGTCCGTCCATCCATTCAGATCTAGATCCAGTCCGTCCAGTCAGATCAGATCATCCGTCCCAGTATTAAGTCCGTCCGTCCATCCGTACATTCCGTCCGTCCGTCCGTCCGTCCAAGATTCATTAGTCCGTCATTAGTCCGTCCGTCCGTCCGATTCATCCGTCCGTCCGTCCGTCGTCCGTCCGTCCGTCCGATCGTCCATCCAGGTCAGATGAAGATCCGTCCATCATCCGTCCATCCGTCGTCCGTCCGTCCGGTCGTCCGTCCAGATAAGTCCATCTCATCGTCCGTCCGTCCGTCCGATCCGTCAAATCCGGATCCATCAATCCGTCCGTGTTCATCTGATCCATCCAATCCGGACCACGTCAGGTCCGTCCGTCCGTCCGTCCATCCGTCCCAGTCAGATCCATCCGTCCAGTCGTCCCATCCAGATCCATCATCATCGTATCGGTGCGTACAAGATCGTCCGTCCAGGTCCGTCCGATCATCCGATCATCCATCCGTCTGTTCGTCTCTGCCTTAAATCAGATCCATCCATCCAGTCCGTCCATCCGTCCATACATTGCGTACGTCCATACGTCCGTCCGTCCATCCGTCCGTCCGTCCGCCGTCCGTCCGTCCGTCTGTTCGTCTGCCCGTCCGTCCATCCGTCCGTCCGTCCATCCATCCATACATACATACATCCATACATCCATCCATCCATCCATCCATTCATCCATCCATCCTTCCCTCCCTTCATCCATCCATCCATCCATCCATCCATCCATCCATCCATCCATCCATCCATCCATCCATCCATCCATCCATCCATCCATCCATCCATCCATCCATCCATCCATCTATCCATCCATCCATCTATCCATCCATCCATCCATCCATCATCCATCCATCCATCCATCCATCCATACATATATCCATCCATCCATCCATCCATCCATCCATCCGTCCATCCATCCACCCATCCATCCATCCATCCATCCATCCGTCCGTCAAAGATCCGTCCGTCCATCTATCCATCCGTCCATCCATCCATCCATCCATCCATCCGTCCATCCATCCGTCCATCTAGATTAGTTTTAATCCATCCATCCATCCATCCATCCGGTCCATCCATCCATCAGTCCGTCCATCCGTCCGTCATCCATCCGTCCATATATCCGTACATCCATCCATCCATCCATCCATCCATCCATCCACCCAGATCCATCCATCCATCCATCCATCCATCCATCCATCCATCCATCCATCCATCCATCCATCAATCCATCCATCCATCCATCCATCCATCCATCCATCCATTCATCTACCCATCCATCCATCCATCCATCCATCCATCCATCCATCTATCCATCCATCCATCCATCCATCCATACATACATACATCCATACATCCATCCATCCATCCATCCATCCATCCACCCATCCATCCATCCATCTATTCATCTACCCATCCATCCATCCATCCCGAAGGCTGAAATCACACGGAACCATTACACGTCGCATGATTTATTGTGATTAAACTGGAGCTACATAAATGAACAGCCATTAGGCGAGTAATTGTCTGTTGAACGGAAGAGTGGGGAGACGCGAGATAAACCAAACCGCACCGGGTGCGATGTAAATTTAATTGAATGTTTCTAAACGAGACAGAACATCGAGGTAAGGGAGCGGTTGCATTGAAGCGCCAATTGACAAAGATAATAAGCAGCGAAGGAGTGAAGTAGGCCAGGCTTTTCTATTATCTCCCAAAGACTCCCATACATGTGCACAACGGCGGCTGAGGCATTTGATGAGAGCGAAACCAATTAGATAATAATCATTAATAATGTAATAAAATTGATAGTACTGCTAATATCAGAATTGTTAATAAATTGATATCATCATATCATGCAATTCATATAATTATATCAATTATATCTTTATCAGAGAATGTCTGGAAATCAGTTTATTATAACCTAGTCTTGATAATCATATTATTATATTACAGCACCCAATGCGATAATTCCTTTCAGTGAGCGTTCGGAGCCGAATTATAGAGGCGCTCCATAAACGTCGGACTTTCAATCAGCTTCGATCGCCTCCCTCCTTCGCAGCTTCCGTTATCGTTGCATCTTTATCCGGCTGAGCGGGACTCGGCTGAGGCGGCGGCGGCGGCGGCGCTTGGAAGCGGCGGAGGCGGCGCCCTGCTCAGGCGAGTACTCGGCTACGATGGGTCTGCTTAGGAGGGAGAAGTATTCCGGACGAAGACAATGCTGCGTTCCTTTGGTCTTGTTGTGAAGTGCTGGATGTAAATGCACACGTTTTTTTCTATAGGTCTCAACCCTGCTCACATGTAGGTCTATAAACTATATGTATAAAGAAGAAGAAGAAAACAGTCCTTTATGCTGTAGTCCTGAGGCAGACATGGAAATGAAGTGTTATCGACTTCAATTTCTTAGCCTCTGCGGGTTTCCAGTCCTCTCCTTCGCCGTCTCATCTTCCCATCGACAGTGTACGGTCGGTGTATTCATTGTAGCTGAGCTCTGGAGGGGTAGTTGACCCCCAACCTCTCTACTGACAGTCCAGCACGCTAACCACGACACTGTTGCGCACCCCATTCATATGTATATAACTGCATATTAAGTCAGACTTCAAAAGGGTTAATATTTTTTTTCACTGATATTGTGGTATGTCTTTTGACTATTGTATACGTTGTTACGTTGTTGTTGTTGTTGATGTTGTAAAGTTTGTGCGGCGCTTATATGGATTACTTACTTACTTACTCTTTTCCCAGAAGGAAATTAACTTCCAAACTCGTCTTTTCCAAGTTGCTCGATGCATCAACATTAAACAGTGAACATGATACATGATACTTAATATTAATTCTTATTCTTCATCTTATTGTCTTACTTTGGTCATTATACTGGAAATAGAATCGCTTTTGCTGAACAATCTTTTTCGACTGCAGGTGTAGGCCTACCTAGGTTTTGCCTGTCTGTCTGTCTACTTGTCTGTCTATCTGTCTGTATCTCTATGTATCTCTCTATCACTTCGTTCTGCTCAGTCGCTTATGTCATTTAATTCTCAACTTAAGGATCACAGTAACGAAGCTTGGAGTAGACAGTGGTTGTAACGCTGGTGGAAGCAGTTTTAAAGTCAAGCATGGTCGAATGCGGCGGAAGTCACAAATAACGAGGATTCAGTCAAATGAATCTTTATCACACTATTGTAAGAAAAGTGTTTATTGTCAGTTCATTAAATGACCTGTTGAGGATTGGCATCAATTATTATAGTCCTCCTTATACAGCATGGTAGCCCTAAGCGTAACAGTATGTTAGTTCTTGGCTTAAAGTTTGCTACAAATTTCATTAATTAATTAATATTAATAATCATAATAATAATAATTGAAGTGGAATTCTGGGCACAAATGCAGGCTAACAGGAACATCAGTACGGACTTGTCTAAACCTGTGATGGCTACTGAAAGAATATGAATCCTGCACCCTTGTACAAATTTTCTTGCATTCTGACTACGATTTGATCCCCACTCAATCGTGAATAAGCTGGTACCATGATCGCATGGTATCTGTAGAGTAGCGCTAAAGAAATTTGGAGTTTGTGAGTAGCCTTGGTTCTGTTGCCCCATCGCTTTAAGCTATGTCTTGTGCACCAGACCGATGCAAAACTTGCTTAAATAATTATCAGTATAATTATTATATAATAATGTAATAATTATTATATACAATTATAATCCTGGACATATCCTCCATTTATTTAAGTGTTTATAGGCCTACTGGTCACGATCTGCGCCGACGCTCACATAACTGTGTTCTTTCTAGATTTGATTCCGTCACCAGGCGCGGTTTCCTGGCTAGGATATTGTATAGCTAGGCCAGTGTTTTTAGTTTAATTATTATTTGCTAACGTTTCTGCTACTATTTGATAACTTTGTATAACTTTTTATGTACAGCGCCGTGCGTTTGCCAGCGTTTAATAAAGAACACTTACTTACTTACTTTATTATCAGGTCAATACGCTTATGACTCAAACAATAATCATAGCTCTAATAATGCTTGCTACTAGAAATTACTGTATTAACCCCTTTACCGTGGAGCCCGAGTTAACTCGGGCTGCGTAATCCGTTCTCATACCGTGGAGCCCGAGTTAACTCGGGCTACGATAGTTAGTCCGGGCAATTTGCAGTTAGACCTGGGCAATATTGCTTCCGAAGCTTTTTAAACGGTTTCCTGCTCGGTTTCCATTGCTGAATAACATATCCAAAATCCGACAAAATCCGACCACGGGATCACCCCCAAAATGCATTTTAAACCAAGATGGCGGACAATATTGGCGCCAACACAGAAAACAGTATATATCAGGTCACAGGTAAGCTACAATAACAAATGAAGTACTAAATTTAACATTATCAAGGTCAAGGAATCGATCTATCGTAATGGCGATAGTGTCGGAATGTTACTATCCAAGATGGCGGCCAATATTGGCGCCAAAACAGAAAACAGTATATATCAGGTCATAGGTAAGCTACAATTACAGTTGCAGTGTCGAATATAATATTTTCAAGGTCAAGGATTCTATTTATCCTAGTGGCGATAGTGACTGAATGTTACTATCCAAGATGGCGGCCAATAATTCATTCTCCTGTACTACTTCTGGTTATCGTTGGGTAAGATTTTGATATTGTTGCCATGACAGGCAGACCAGTGTAAACTGTCTAAGCATTGCAACTCTCGCATTTTATTTAAGGTAGGCCTATGTAAGATACCGAAATATTCGACCATTTATATTGACAAAACGCGAAAATGTTTATTAATGCATACAGCTCATAAATTCAACGTTTCAGATGTTTCCTACTTTTGCTCTTTATACAGTAGCCAATCCTGAGAACTAAAAGGCTATCTTTTGAATGTTAAATATTTGAACTTAAATATTATCTAATTAAACAAAAAGTCGCTTACAAGAATGTGGATTTTACATGGCCTCACCGATTGTAAAGTTCTATGGCTTGAATTAAAGAAAATACTGCGCCACACAATTCAATTAAATAAAATTCAGAACTGTCTAAAGCTATGAAATGTTAATGCAAATTGTCATGAAACATGTATTTATATGTCTCAATCTCTTGCGACTAAAGATTCTACTTAATAGTGCTAAGTAGGGGCCTGATGATGTTCACGATCTAAGCTGCCCCCGTAAGCATGAATAGGCCTACTATACAATTCTAAAACTGTACGACCTAGCGGATAGGATCGAAGTTGATTGCAAATTCCAGGAAAACACTGAAAACCCAGAACTGTTTTGCTAAAATTGGGAACAATAAGAATCAGAGCATCCAATGAGTGAGTGAAATATTCATGAATGGGATGGGTGAACAAAACCGAAAAATAAGTTGATGAATAGTTCGAAATGACGGCAAAATCCAGATCAAGATGGCGGCATAAGCGCACATTGCATGTATTGGTAATCCTGGAAACGGCGGTCCCAAATTATGAAATGAAAGAAGTCTACAAAGTTGATATTGTCACTTTAAAATGGAAGCTGGATTGATGAAAAAAAAACTGTTTCCCTAAATGGAAGTGGGATTGATGAAAACATTTCTCTGTTGAAATACATTGTAGAAGCTGGATTGATCGAAATAATTTTTCCCGTAAATAGAAGCTGGATACCAAGCTGCATGGTTGCATGGTTGAAACTAAGTTTCCATTCAATAGAAGCTGGATGAAAATAATGTTTTCAGTAATTAGAAGCTGGATTCCTGAGAATATATAGCACGTTTCTGCGAAACTACAAGAAAGCGGCCTCTGTTGATTTCTTTCATTTCATAATTTGGGACCGCCGTTTCCAGGATTAGGCTACCCATGTATTTATGATAATGTAGAAATAAACAATAAACTTTGCTGACAATGCGCTTGCAATCTAACAATTTCTTCAAATGAAATGTTAAAGAGACTTATATGCCTTGAATCGGTGAATTGTTGTTTCACAGACAAAGATTATGCAAAATAAGTGAGGTAACGCTGACAGGCCATGACGGGCCAGAACGACTTAGTTCGCGGGAAATTTAAAGTACAAATTGTTTCTGGCTACAAATGAAAATTGCACCTTCTGCTCTAAACATGCCATTACCATAGGTCCTGATGCCATTACCATAGGTCCTGATGTCATTACCATAGGTCCTGATGCCATTAGGCCTACCAAAGGACCTTGCAGGAGACGACTAACATTTGAGAGGCGCTATATAAATTGTTAGATACAATACTATACAATACAATTTGAATCATTTCAATAAAACAGCTTTTGGTCGAAGTTGCCTTTAACTTACGGACATCTGACATTTACTGCGCACCAGTCGTTTGTCCTTTGTAGGAGTTTCTATTAGACTATGACAAACTAAAGATAGAACGAACATGCTTTGTTTGCTAAGTGTTAATAGAAGTCAGAGGCATAATGCCCTATGCGTAGCCTTTGATTGAAACAATGGTCTCCATCCAAGAATTCTTTAGAAACATTGAGCAAAGACCTTTTGGGATCGTAACGATTGCATGATTTAAGACTGCAAACTTAGAGCGTGTAACCACATTGTTGTAACGTACGTAGACGTAAGTCAATGAGACTTTGCTTTAGGCTATAACTGCTGAAGGCTTACAGCCAAATTATTTGTGAATTTCTTATCATTCAGGAGCATTTGGTTTCATCGTAGAACCGTTTCCAGAGAACCAAGTAGTGTTGGCTGGAACAATAAATGTAACAGTAACCTGTTTTTCCAATGCAAGTGCTAAAGCTATATATTGGAGTCTCAATCAAGTAGGAGTCAAAAAGGAGAGAGTCATCAAAAAGGGCGACAAGATAGTGGATCGAGAATTTGATGGAGTTTTAAACCCTGACAGTAACTCGTTTACTATATTCATCAAAATTGCAAGCGTAACCACGGCCGGAACATACAACTGCCTTGAAGCTACCAAGTCATCCGTTCAGCTCATAGTCTTGAGTAAGTTCTATTTCTATATTTTTATGAATTGCTCTACATAAATCTTTAATGTTTCACACGTTCTGGCCTTTATAGAATGCTTTCTTCGAACATCCTTGGTGGGTTACGTAGGACATTCACTGCTGGTTCTAGAACAGTTAACAGTTGCGCTGCAAATGTCACTGGGTACACTCTTAAATTTGCAAAGTTAAATCAGCCGAATCCGCAGGCAACACAGCTAAGATTCATAGCTAAAAATTAGCTTACTAAGCCTTAAGCTGATCCACGTAATTTTGCGTAGTTATCAGAATGTACGTGATTTGCCTTAAATATCAAGCGGATTCTCCTATGCACGCTGTAGGTGGGTCAGCTACGCATGCTTAGCTGGATCTCGTAATTAGCGTTGTAGCGGGAGCTCTGGCTGCCTATGTAGGGTAACTACGCATGCTTAGTTGGATCTCGTAATTAGCGTTGTAGCGGGGGCTCTGGCTGCCTATGTAGGGTAGCTATGCAAGCGTAGTTGGCTTTTCATTATGCCTTGTTGCTTCTATGGTCGCCTGGAGGCTAGATGCTTTGTTGTTGTTGTTGCTGTTGTTGTTGCGTGTGTTGCTGTTGTCTTAGTTGTTGTTACTGCTGATGTGACGGTTTCCGTTCCAGTTATTGTGTGGTTGTAGTCGCGGTGTAAGTAGTAGTTGTTGTTGCGTTGGTCACTCGTGGCCATACGGCCGAAGCTACTACTTCTGTTGGCATTTCTCGATCTTGAGCTGTAGTCGTTGTTGCGTTGATGATTCGCTGGTGGTCCATTGTTGAGTTGGAGGTGACGTGTAATGTGGCCTCCCTTGTTGTAGTCGTTGTTGTAGTTGTTTTGGTGAGAGCTGTTGTAGAATCGCTGTCGTCGTTGGCTGTTAATGGCTAGATTCGTATCCATAGACCTAGACTATTCCAGGCGCTGCTGATGTTAGACATAAGGGATAGGTATAATTCAGAAAAGGCTCTGGTTTTGAAACAAACTAGAGACTTTTCAAATTTTATTGTCGAGCATTCGACCTTTCGTCTACTCGACTTCGTCTGGAATGATGTGTCTAACAGTCTAACAACGCGATTTGATAGAGTTCAGTATTACAATTACATCGTGTATATAAATATATATAATCTTACGCCTACATCAGCGTTATATACATGAGTTCAACAAGCACATTATATATCTAAATATACGTCCTTATATATACACATCACACAGTGGTCATCCTCTACAGATTGCCAGATGTTTAAGTGATTAGGGTGTTACTTGCCTCGTGGACGGTCGACCGGGGTTTGAAAATCGTGCAGCCTATTCCTTGATAGCCAATAGCCAATCAACGGTGTCCAAATCAGATGCAGATAACTGATGTCTGGCTATGTGGCGTTGTTAATGCAGCAAAGCCTCTTGGCGGGGCTTAATGGATGCCGATCATTGCTGCTAGCCAGCTAACTTGCATAGCTGATTATGTATACGTAAGTTGCGATGCTATTTCAACTAAGGGTCATAGCCTGCATAAGTATTTGGATAAGGTATAAGGACAAACGCTTTGTGAAGACACGTTAGCGCATAGTCATTTTGAGAATGCCTAGCCTCTATGCATTCTTAGCAGAATTACCAAAGCGCAAGTTAGCTCTTTCAGCTAAAGTTTGCTGACTAAACTAAATTTTCCCTTGAAATAGCAATTTTGCATAGTTCAATGAAGTTTATCATAACAACTAAGAAAAGCATAGCTGAGAAAACTCTGCAATTTTAAGAGTGTAGCGTCTCCTAGTGGCTCAACAGTCGAGTACCAGTGGCTTCAGTAGGTGGCTGCACATCGAGAGTATACTGACGCTAGTTGGTGATGACTTTAAAGTAAATTACTGATTGAATGAATAAATTACTCCTGATGATGTGCTGCCGCCTACTGATTAACAACTTTGAAGGTCAACAGTAACGTCGAATGTTCCAAGAATTTATTGAAAGATCGTCGCATACCATTGGCGTGTGAAAATACGAGGAAGTGGTTGACTTGCGACGCGTCCGTAACTAAATAAAGTAGAAAGTAAATAACACCGTGTAGACACATGATATAGCGCATGTTACGTTTTCAGAACTGTTCGTTTTTACTGAATTATACGAACGATAATCATAGACTTTGTGTTTTTCCATCATAAGTCGGTCGACACAGATCGGATTGAGTCGGCAGTTTGAAGCTCGTTCAACTGACATCTTCGTCAGATTATCTTCTGTTGAAGTAATTCTGTGCAGGTCTTTTTATACAATTGAATGAATCTGTTTATTGATTAATGTTGTCCTTCTTAGGTGAGCCACCATCCTGTGGTTTTGCTCCAAAAGAAACCAAACAACTTCCCTGTAACGCGACATTGGAATTGTCCTGCATTGTGATATACGCTGCCAGTAGTACGTCCTATTTTTATGCCAATAATGATTGGTCAACCGAGGCCTCTTCAAAGGATATCGCGAATTCAGACGATAGCTCATCAACACCTGGGAATATCACAACAATAACATCCATACTGAAAGTAACATGGCCTGAGGATACAGATATTCCAATCTACATATGTAAGACGACATTCAGTATGATCTCTGCTGCTAACGTAGCAAAGGAAATCGTGAAAAAACCACCACAGTACCAAAACTTATGCAAGCCATTCACTTCACCGAATGATGTTCCATGTAAGTCCTCATTAAGTCATGAATGATATTTAAAATATACGGTATATCATCACGTCAATCGTATAATAATAATAATAATAATAATAATAATTCAGTGGCATTCAGAGGCACTTTTGATCAGCACGATGGGGACGAGCACCTTTGACACCGTAGTTTAGTTTCTTAGAGCCTGAGGGATCTTTTCTACCTCGGGCGAAAAAAAAAAAAAATAATAATAATAATAATAATAATAATAATAATAATAATAATAATAATAATAATAATAATATATTCTTTATTCAATCAATCAATCAATCAATCAATCAATCATATTCTTTATTGAAACAATCCGGTTGACAAACCGCAATAGGTTACAGTGTACAGTTACAGTGTATGCAATTGAAACAATTCACAAGAACACAAATGACAGAACTCCTGACAGAACTGATAGCCTGTAATACACGGCGCTAATAGCAGCCTACAAAGCTTGTCCGCCTACGGAACTCGATCTCGGTACCTCTCGCTCTCTATGCCAGTGTGTTATCCAATGCGCTATCGGGCCCCATTAATTAACCACTGTGGAAGTACAATAGTACGCAATATACTGTTAGTACGTTCTATTGTACAAGACCACAGTGTAGATATAGCCTAGCGATAGTAATATCTGTAGCTAATACCACCTAGTGGAACCAGTATTACGTGTTCGAATGTCAAATGTGCCTCTATATCCTTGCAGGTAGACTGCTGTAGACAGGGCCGGATTAAGACTTTCGGGGCCCTAAGCCAAGGGCCGGGTTAAGACATCCGGGGCCCTAACCGGAAAGCCATGCAATTTTTTTTTCTCCAGATTTGGTGAAAAACCACAATTTTTTTATTAGGCCTACTTTGAAAATGTCTAATGACTTTTTGTTGTTGCTTTTCCGTCTTTTTTTCAGAAGAAATTTGTATTTTTTATATATTTTTATATTTCCTGACAGTTGGGGGCCCTCAAAACGTTGTGGGGCCCTAAGCCATGGCTTATTCCACTTATAGGTTAATCCGGCTCTGGCTGTAGACGTGGTCTATAGTAACCAATAGCGTAAGTCACTTCACGATTGTAAGGCACGATGGTTGATTGGTTAGAACGCTCGGACTGTAACGCGGAGAGGCCGGGTTTGAGTTTCATCCGAGGCAGTTACTGTGTAGGAACCTTGAGAAGTTCCTTCACTCACAGTTGTCCTGCACCATCGATGTTCTGTCATATGCACTTCTGAACATTGGAAGGAAGGCAATTTCAATCGTCAAATACAGTTGCCCTGCACTGTATGGCTTATGCTACGGCAATCCATCCGGCAGTTAACGAAATGTTCTGCTGCAAACCATGAAACAGTTCTTAACATCTGGTGTTTCAGTTATTGTAAACTACTTTCCTGTTTCTTATGCAGAGTGACATTATAAAATCGGTCAAGTAGTATCGAATTTAACTTAATTAGAATATAATTTTGAACCTTGCCGTTACTCATGCATGTTAGCTGACGTTGTTCCATTTTCCATTCAAGCAGTTTTGGTGGCTGGCTTGCCACTATCGGACATGGACAATTATTCACATGTAGCCTAATGTGATTAAGTAATTACACATCGTTGGCTTGCTATCGTAGACCTGTAAAATTATTCACATAATATAATGTAGGCCTATACATAATTAATTGCACATGGCTGGCTTACTATCACACGTGTAAAGTTATTCACGTGTAGGCCTAAGCTTAATGTAACTAATAATTATTACATGTGAATAATTTTACATGTCCGAAAGTAGGCTAGCCACCCACAGTCCTTGAGTGGAAAAGGGAATTCTGTCTAAGAATCGACCAGCGTGTCTCTAGATTGAATGTTAGTCTCCCAACCAAACAAATTGAGCTTCAACAATCATATTGAAAGGATGCGGCTAACTTTTAAAAGGTCATGGTTATTTATCGCCTGTGGTCTTACTATTCACAGTTCTTCTTTCTACATTTGACTCTTCAATGTGTTTCCATAAAAATCAAAATTATTTATAGTATAAGTGAATTATAGTACGGTAAGTTAATACTGTATAAAGAATTCAGACCATTTAAGCCCATAATAAAGATTATAATTATGTAAACATAGAAGAAAAAGAGGAGTTAAGTTAGGATTAAGTTAGCCTTGAGGCAGTTACGGATACGAAGTGCAGGTGACTTCATTTTAGCCTACTTAGCCTCGGCATATGAGACCACCGTGGTTAGTCTCCGTCTGATCTTCCTACTGACTGTGTACGATCAGTGTACTCGTTATTGTATTATCGCCGAGTTGGCTAGGGGGCGGTGGTGCAGCCGAAATTTCAAAACAAATGTATTCGAACCCCTATCTCTCGGTTGACAGTCCAGCAATTAACCACTTGAATATTCAATTCAATTCATTTATTGATCCCGGTAAAAACAAGACAAACTCACTTACAAATCAGTAGAGAAAAAGCATTTTCTGCAACCAAAAGGAATAGTTAAATTCAGAAACTAATATAAACAGATTATCTGGAAACAAAAGGCGCACCGTAGTCCCGCTAAGTAGGGGCCTAATCATTTTAGTGTGAGACTGGATGCATGCACAAGTGTAAGGACTGTGAGAAGAGGAACACGGGATCACGTGACAATATTAATTTTAGTATGTATGTAGGCTACGAGTAAGTCTTTTGAAGTGAGATAAATTTGTAACACCTTGGATAGCCCTAGGTAAATTGAACATCATAATCTACTAGTAAATGGAAGATGTCCTGTCTACAAAGGCTGGCATTAAAAGTTCTGCTTCAAGGGTAACAGGGTCCGATGAGGGACTACACTCAATCTACTAAATGAATAACATTAACATGAAGTAACTTTCATCTATGTTGGTTATTTCTCTGTTATACGCATAACTAAACTAACGTCCCCTTCTACGATTGACCGTCGACATCTCCGGACTTTCTGGTCGGCATTGCGTAAAGGACAAAGACGACAATCAAATTATTATTATTTGTTCATTAATTTCATTCGTTCATTTCAGAGATTTATATAGCGCCCCTTCAAAGTTATCTACACAGGAGCGCTCCCGACCCAACCCCGGCTAAGGAATTAACCAAAAAGGAAAGAAAACAAAACATCTATAGAAAATTAGAAACCATGTCGATATGTATGTAAAGGTTTTCACTACTGTCTGTAATGAGCCAAATAAATACTGTTTCTTGCATTGTCAGGCATAGGGAGAGAAAATACGAATAAACACACGACAACAGATCAGAAAGGAGACAATAAGCCAGAAGGCACCACAAAAGGCACGACAGACACAACAGATGTGGCCGAAAAGAAACTAGACACGGGAGGTGGATGGTCAGTTGGATTCTCCTACACAAACAACGTCGTAATACGAGTTTTTGGTGTCGCAGGCGTATTGCTCTTGGCATAGGTACTGGAGTTTGAAGAAGAATAGCTGCATTAACCCAGGTCTATCACAGTGGATCGGTACTAACATAGTTTTTGATGTTTTCTTATTAAAAAAATTACTTTTCAGATGTGTAGAATTAATCAATAAAGAAAGAATTAATTAATAAAGAACTAGGTAGCATGGAATTTGCTGCTAAACCGTCTTTAGTCAAACAGGAGAAATACTTACATCACGGGCTAAAGCGAACAGAGATTGGTAACTAATCGATTAGATTCTAATCGATTAGGCCTAGCTAATCTATTAGACATACAGCTAATTCTAATCGATTAGCAAATTGCAGTTAAATTGCTTCTAATTCTAATTCTAATCGATTAACAATTAAAATTGTTTAACTAATCGTGTCCATCTCTTATTCCCAAAGTAGTTTAGCCCAATGTTGGCCAAATATATTTATCGCTCTTATATAGGCCACATACAAAGGAAAGGGAGAAGGAAAACCATTGCCGACAACGCTGTGTAAGATATAACAAGATTTTGAAAAAAATAAGAAAAGCACTGAACTTAACAGTTTGGACAGAAACTGATGATGATATTCGCTTCACTTCATCCACTCCAACCCCAAACTCAATTTAAGCCTAGTCAACTGCTTTAGATTGGGAAAATTGGTGTCTCAAGTATGGGAATGTTTAACGCATTAAAAAAGTCAAATGTCTTTTACACTATTCTTATGTGCGATTCCATGGCCTCTCTGCAAATAAGATCAGTAATATAAATATTAATTTCTTCTCTTCTTGACTTCTTTTAATTCATTACATATCCAACAAAACGTGTTTTTAAACCAACACTTGCAACAAAATCTTGTATTAACTCGACACTGCAAGCAAAATATACAGTGCAAAACACTTGAGAGGAAAACGGAGTACGAAATATCGTTTAGTACTTAGGCGACGTCGGACATTTGAACCTGCCCAAGAGGCAGAGAACCAGAAGAAGAAAGAAGAAGACTAAGCTTAAAAGTAAGCTGTGTCCATTCCCATGTCTATGCATTTTAACTTTAAATTATTCTCTTAAAACGAGACTGATAAGACGAAAATATCGGTTACTACGAAAATGAATTTCGGTCCCTTGAATATAACTCAACGCAAACTCCTTCTGTCAAGACGAAACATCGACTAACACACAACAGCCGCGTATTTCATATAGGCCTACGCCTATAGGCCTAATTGTTGTTTATGAACTCCCCTCTGAATTTCGCATATTCTCGGTTCCTCCACCAATACACCACTCACCCTTCTTAGCACCTGATCTGCCTCCCCCCACTGGTCTCTCTGGGAACCGGACTCGAACCTCCATACTGTAACTTACCTTACTCTCTCTCTCACTACACTTTCCTCATATCGTATTGCCATGCCCTGCCCTGCCCTGCCTTGCCTTGCCTTACTTCACCCTGTCTAATCTTCGCCATATGTAGGCCTAAAGGGGTCGTCCATTAATTATGTCAACAAATTTTAGGCAGTTTTTTACCCCTCCTCCCCCTTGTCAACAACTGTCAAACATTGAAGGACCCCCTAATGAAATTATGTCAACAATCCCATAACCCCCTTACAAATAGAAACACAATTGCTCAATACATGTAGAATCACTGTTAGCCTAGATTTCAATCTCGAATTTAAAAATATATGAGTTTAGTTTATTGCCAGCTTTTTAGTAGTATTAATCATTAAGCACTTTATACATTTTTAGCATTACTTAATGTTTAAGCTACCATTTTGAAGGGTCTGTGTTGATTCGTTATAAAAAAATTGTTGACGTCAAATTGTGCCGAACCCCTCCCCCTTGTCAACAACTGTCAAACTTTTCCAAACCCCCTCTCCCCCTATTTTGTTGACATAATTAATGGACGACCGCTAACCATGTATTGCCGGGGGAAAATCTCAATTCGTCGAGTCGAGTGGAATGCAGCATTTGTCTTCGGGACTGCGGATAAAGAGACTGAAACTCGTCAAGTGGGACAGAAAATCGAAGCCGGGAATTGATTTTCCAGACCAAGCAAGAAATTTGTCAGATCGCTTGAGCTGAGTCGTCGTTCAGAAGATAGGCTACACACGGCGTCGTCGTTGCCTTGGCTCGACGCCTCCGTCCAAACGGTAAACGGAACGATTCATACGATAGAAAGTGAAAAATTTCTTCTATAGCAGAACTTTAAAATAAATCAGTGTACTACACTAATTTTACATGGATTCTCAATGGACTTCTGCAATGGATAATTGATTTTCCACAATTGTGATTTTAATTGAAGCGGCCATCGTGTGAACTAATTAGATTTGATCAGATTAGAACGATTTGGTTTTGTACGTCAATCCAGAGAAAGAACTTCGACGAATAGCCTAAAATGCAGGAAACTTGGCTGCTGATATCCTGAGTACAGCAAAGAAATGACTGAAAATAGCAGCTGAATATTGGCGTTAGCTATCTCAGAATCTGTTCGTATAATGTTGGTATATTTTGCATCTAAAATAGATTGTCTCACTTTCTAGAAATTTCTGTGAAAATTGTTACAATTACAGCTACTTCTAATTATTAAGTTTTAAGCCTACTTCAAAATTTACACTTACAGGAATATAATCGGTGAAAGGCAGTTTATAGTACTGACAGTTTTCAAAGAGTTCAACTGTCGAAATGTTTGCTTATCTGTTGAACTAACAAGTAGTTTTATTCCTATTTTATCTCAATTTCTTCCGCACATTCGAAGAAATTTATTACATTAGTCAAAGACTGTGAAAGGCGAAGGAAGCGGAGGCACTGAAAAAGAAGAACTCGGTAGAAAATTCTTCTTCCAAGTAATTTACGCAGTGATCACAGTCGACTTCGTGTTCTCCTTCCGTAAGAGTTTACGTCTAGTCGCCTCTGTGCTACACGTAGGCTACCAATCGTTACTACATTCGAGAGGTTTCAATATCCGACAAGCACGGTTCATATTCGAGGACCTAGAATCTCGTGACGCCAATAGTCCTCAAAGGCTGGCCAGGAGGACTTTGGGGCTACGTCAGGGCAACCATAGGACAATCTGTCTTTTGACATAACATTATTATTATTATGACTTTGATGACCATTATGATGATGATGACGGTGGACCTTTGCGCAACTAGCCCCATATTTCTATCGCTACCCTTCTACCTGGGTGGTCTAAGCTACCTGGGTGGTCTTAGTTATCTGGGTGGTCTTACCAAGGCCAATTCGGTCGAATACTACGAACGCTACTATCCGGACCTCTTCAAGCGTGATCTTCGGCATCTCTACGCTAACATCGATCACCGCAAATACTTCTGCAACTGCAAGTAAGTGACCCGACCTCGTTTGACCTCAATGGTCAGTTTTTTTAATGTATAAATAGGTCAGAGCAATTCAGCATACTTAGAAACCTACTCTGTCAGTATGACCGATTTCGTAAATACAGCTATCTTACTTGCTCAGTATGTTTCTCACGTAAGTTGGCCTACTTGCTTCATCATTTTTGTCAAGGTCAACTATGTGACATTTAAGTAAGCTTTTGCAAAATAATGGAAGAGCAGCTAGCGTGAAAATATCATGTTGTCAGACCGCAACATGCTACAAATTTTACATGACTTGTAACATGTTGCGGTCTGACAGTATGCTTTTTCAATAAACGAATATAGGCTACATAGACTATTTTCCAGTATGCAATCTGACGAAAACAAATATCATGCTTCCCGTTTTCAGTATGCGAAAACAAGGACATACTTGTTTTTCAGTGTTCAAAGTCTGACAAATCTACCTGTCTTGTTTACTGTTTTCAGTATGTACAAAGACGACGTTGACCCATTCGCACCAAACCAACACCAGACGAAGCCACAAAACGTTGCATCTCTCGCTAGTAAGCATATTCCTAGTTAGTACATTTCTGGTTAGCACAATCCCAGTTAGCATATTCTTATTCTTTTTTCTGATAAACACATTCTGGGGCAAAGTCAACGATTGAAGCA
This sequence comes from Aporrectodea caliginosa, assembly GCA_020284085.1. Taxonomy (NCBI): domain Eukaryota; kingdom Metazoa; phylum Annelida; class Clitellata; order Crassiclitellata; family Lumbricidae; genus Aporrectodea; species Aporrectodea caliginosa. The sequence continues at coordinate 1,025,817 of JACEVL010000033.1, read as the reverse complement.
TGTGCATAACGTACTTGCACAAAATACAATTGCACCTACATTTTATATTGCGTCTGACGGTTAGTAGTATATTGTTTCTTTGTATCGCTTTATTCTGTCTTTTCCTTTCTTTCAGTGTCTCTGGACAAAACTCAATCAAACAAATCGGACGTCGGTGTTTACGAACTGGACGCCAGTCAAATTGATGAGGTCACAGATTAACCTAATTTAACTAGTATTATCACACTCGGCTAATTAATCGATTAATTAACGATCACTATGACGGATTTGCAGCTTATTAGGCAGATTATCCTCAGACATGGCGTCACAATAAATGACGCCATATTAAATGACGTCAAACCAACACGGTATCATTATCTGACATAACATGGCATCACATTACGTTACATTACTTGACGGTTCTGAAAAGGCGCTATACAAATTCCAGCCTATATTTTACATTACACGAAAAACTGAACTGCAAAAGCATATAATATATAAACTGGTGTCATTAGCATTTTAGAGGCGCTATTTTTTAGTGATCCCTGCAATTCCATGGGAATTAGATGGGACCCACATGGACCCTATCATCATCATCATCATCATCATCATCATCATCATCATCATCATCATCATCATCATCATCATCATCATCATCATCATCATCATCATCATCATCATCATCATCATCATCATCATCATCATCATCATCATCATCACCATAATCATCTTCATCATCATTATCATCATCATCATCATCGTCATCGTCATCACCATCATCAGTTCCTGACGTCAGCCATTTGATGGCATTAGGTACGAATAAATTATCTCCATTGTCGTAGGTCATTTATAATGTCTATTGTCCCCCAACCTTAGTGTTAGTCCAAGTGATGGTATAATATATATTAGGCCGGATCATAAATTACAAAATATTGTCATATTTCTGAGAGAATATCCATTTACTGTCTCTTAGGTACACTGATTCCATTGCTGCAAACCATTTGTCTCTACTACTTTGCTCTACTTTGCATTTTTTCCTTAGAAATTTCTGAAAAGTTCACTAAAAACGCTAATTTGTCAGATATAATTTTCTGTAGGGCCTACAATCGTTCCAGAACAAGCAACTTACATCAACTTCTGAATATGGAATATGATTCAGAAACAATATGGCATTAGTACAATGTAATAGAAGACTTTTATTAAATTTTTCTGAATTGAGACTTTGTATCGAAGTGAGGCATCACTTTGCGGCGTTCCTGGAGAACGCGAATATAGCCATCACGTCTATCGTGACCATAAACTTTTGTTGCTGATTCCGTTACAACTTTAACTAAACGCTCAACAGCTTGGTTATGGCATGGAAATGGCTGAATGTCGATAACATCGTCTGTATCTGACGAAAGCCACGCTGAGATTTGCGCAGTTGAAATGTGTTTGGTCAAAACGGGTTCCAAGCGAGGCGTTTTTTGCCAGTCAATCAGCTCGTCGTAGCTCTTCGCTTGAAATAGTATCTCAGGTAATTGGAATTTACGGTTCGGTACTTCATCTTCACGAGCACGTAGAATTCTTTTCATAGCAAGCCTACGTATATGTTTACGATTGTCTTTCAGCATAGCAACAAGGATGCCCTCAATATGAGCCGGATAGCTATTGCGCTTCAAAACCTTTTGAACTAAAATTCTGTACCGGACAGGAAGAAATCTGGATGTTTCTATCATTTTATAATAGTGCGGTGCAGCGTCCCAGCATTTAGAATTTCTCTTAATGTCAAACCAAACAACTGCATAAGAATTCACAATGAAGGAAACTAAGACTTTAAATTCCTTCGAAGGAACTTCTGTAGATATATAAAGCCGCAGAACGCGGTTGGCAAGTGTCAACCACCTTGCATGGTTTAATCGCCCGGGCATTCTGGAATCGAAATTCTTTGGCACAATCCCAGTCTTTACTACATTCACAATTTCAAAGAAGTACAGTTGATCGCTGCTCAGCAAATGTTTATCGCAACTAATAGGTTCACCAACAATTACGCCGAAGTTAACTAGAGGTTGTTGCAACGACTTTGAAATAGATTTCCCGATTGGCCCGTTAAATGAATGTGGTCCAGACATTGGACCATCCAAGGAAATAAAGAGATGTCGCAAAGGCAGCTCGTTCAGATGTAGAAGACAAATGGACCAGTGAAGTGGACGACCAAGTTCAATTTCCATTCGACGTATAACTCCATTGTTGAAACCAGTGTTAACGTTTGTTGAATCTGAACCAATACAAACAAGGTTGGTGCAGTCGACAGTAGGCCTATCAAGAATTGATTCTGTAATGGATTTGGCTGATCCACTTGAAGGCGTACAATGACCGACATACCTTGATCCTGGTTCTGATAATATTGAAATGTGTTCCTCAGAAACGACAGTTTTGCGATTCCCTACAATTTTTAAAGTCTGATCTTTTCTTCCATCAAAATACAGTCCCGAAATTCTGCAATCATTGTTTTTATATGCTGATCTCAATGATTTCCGTTCTCTGCGAATCTTATTCCGATCAACTGGTCCCATTTGTTCAAAACCAAAATCAATCAGAGTTGCTGATACTATAGCAGCAACTGCTCGATCTGATACGCCAAAGCCATCTGCCTGCAGGGCAACATTTCTTAAGCAACGTTTCTTGAGACGAGGAGTTTCAGGTATTTCATCCGATATGTCGTCTGGAATATTATCTGATACACAAGAGAAAGATGTTTCAGTTTCAGTTTCTGAATCGTTCGATGTTCTATCTGAATCATTACATAATTGTTCAGCAGTTCTCACACATTTCCTTTGAAATTCATTCTTTGACTTTGAATATAGATCTAATTTTCGCTTTAGCCGCTTCTCGCGAAGAGCAGAGGCCTTCTTATCAACACCAGCTATTCGGCCTACCCGAACAGTACGCTGATCTGTTAGGAAATCGCGCTCAGGTACTGGTACCTTTAGATTCAATGGGCAACAGCAAGATGAAAACTGTATGCATTTACAAGAACATATATCAAACAATGTATCAAGATTTCTTTCTAGTTCTTCTCGTTTTAGTGTAGCAGACTTCGATCGGATCACTTTCTGAACCTCACCTATATATTTCTGTAACTGTAATTCTATTCCTCGAAGAGTTATCGTAGGAATTGACGATTTAATCCATAATTGCACAAGTTTCTCTGCCAATCTCTTACAGACAGATGGTAGAGGTTCTGTCCCATAACTCTTCTCCCATAAATACGCTTTGCCCACATCTTTGTGTGTTGGCAACGAAAAAGTGAGTAATTCACGAGCGTCGCCAAAAAGGATATGACGATTTCTTGCAGCAACAGATCTTGATAACATAATTGGTCACAATTCTGAACAGAATATCAAATAATTTCAGTAAATACGATAAGCAGTTAGCTTAAATAAAGAAATCAGCTCACCAAACCGGAAATAAACATTGAAAAAAGTAAGTAAGCAAGCATAGGCTCCCGTGAAGCTATTTTTGCGAAACAAAACTAACACGATTTTCTAAAAACGTAAAAATGCAAAGTATATTCGAATTTCTATTAACTTCTTTCATCTGTACAGTAAACAACGCCATATAAGGCCACTTTTCCGAAACTCTTAATGCAAGTTAATTTTTATGATCCGGCCTAATATATATGTCGTATCTCTTCATTTGTCCTGCGTTCCATCCAGCTGACTCTCTCCATCCTTCGACATATCCACATCTCAAAGGTCTTCAATCTTCTGATGTCTTCCTTCCTCAGGGTCCAAGTTTCCGATCCGTATAACACCACAAATTATACAATATACGGGTCAAATGTGAGTCTCAAAATGGGTCCCAGGTGGCGCTCTATAAATGTCTGCCTATATGTTACGGTTACGCTGTAACAGCTGCTGCTGCAGAACAATGGCGACGCCAAATCGCGTCGTTCATCGTCGTCCATCCATCAGAATCCGCACCTGTACGTGGCTCTGTGTGTGGGTGGACTGCTTGCCCTCATCTTCATCATCGCCCTCGTCGTCTCCGCCTGCTTCCTCTGGCGCCGCATCCGACGCAAGTCATCATCTGCTGGATCCACTTCATCATCCACTCCATCTCCTCTTCATCGGTTCCACCCTCGTCTGCCTCTGCAACTGCAGTCGCATCCTCATCATCCCCATCACCAACATCACCATCCTCAGCAACGCTCGTTTCCCGGTGCCTCACCGCTTGGACCAAACGACTACAAGCTGACGGTAAGTCGACGACGGTCAAACGGTGAAGCAAGGTAACAGTGGTCAATGAGGTGAGAAGAGGTAAGTTGAGGTAGAACGTTTTGTGATTAGGTAAGTCAAGATAGGAAGGTTTGAGATAAGGTAACGAGTTAGAATGGTTTATAATAAGCTAAGTTGAGGCAGAATGGTTTGAGATAATTATAGTAAGTTAATTGAGGTAAAATGCCTTGTGATAATGTAAGTATATAGCCTAGAGTTAGAATGTTTGGAGATGAGGTAGAATGTTTTGAGATCAGGAATATGGCGATAACATCTGCTGTGCCCTCTCTGATCCTCTGGAAACCGGACTCGGACCTCCCTCGGACTACTCTTCTGGACAACCCCTCTGACTATACGCAGCGCTCGTGAATAAGCTGGTGCCCTGCGCTTGGCTTTCGAGTGGCGCTTTAGAAGTTTGGAGATTACGATTACGATAAAATAAGGTTAGATAAGGAAGGTAAGATCCGGTAAAAGTGAGGTAGAGTAAATAGTAGCCTAGGCAATACTAATCTGTAAACTGAGGTAAGATGAGACAGATTACTTTTTACCTTTTGCCGTCATATGAATTTGCACCATTTATTGCAAATTCTTCAGTGCAAAAGTTGTGGACTTGTGGAATGGCTTTGATGATAGTACTGTCTCAGTAGACACTATCACAGCTTTTAGTAGGGGGCTGGGGAAATTGGGCCATTAAGCATGTTCCAGGTTAACTTGCAGTGGGTCTAGGTTCTGACATTGATTACACGTCTTCTGAACCACTTGAAACCTGTGTTATATGTATAATATGTTATGTTAAACCATCAAAACGCCGTATAATTTGTTTCCGAATTCACGTAGCTCATTACAAGTAGTCATTCATTTCGCGCCTGTCTACTAGCAATTAATTTTACGATAGGCCTACTGTAGGGTTCAAACTTTTATCATCGCAACACCGTACAATTTTTATAACCTAATTTGTACAGGGACTCTATAATAGATATGGTCAGTTATCCAGCGCTTGTTTTAGTAGCCATTTAGCTGAAGCTCCTCTTAAAGGCCATTTATATAGCGACTCTATAATTCGATGTTACAGGATCTCGGTGGCTGCCCACGAAACGGAGACGATATCTTCTATCCGACGGCCTATGGATACAACTTCCACTTTTCCAGGCAACGCTTTCCGCCGTCCACTGGAAAGAAAGACAGCGCTGAGGGTAGGGTTAACTGGAGCGAGGGTCAAAGGGCAAGAACCCATCGGGATCTGCTGGAGGTCGACAGGAAACCCGAATACAGGGAAGTTGTGATGGGGTCAAGAGACAGTGCAGAGAAAAGGTTGGTTACTGTTGATGCTGTGTCATAACAAAGAGGACTAGCATCGCCCTCCTCCTTTTTCAAGCTTGGGACTAGCTCTACCAGAGTGCACGATTCCAACTGAACTTTTAATTATATAGGGCGTCGTCCATTGACTACGAAAATTGGGATGTGAGGGGGTTGAAAATGTTTTACAATTATTTACAAGAGGGCGGGGGGGGTGTTCAATACTAACTGACGTCAACAATACAACAAAATGAACAATGCAACAATGAAATATAATTTGTTTGCAATGAATCAGCAAATCCAAATCATTCGTAGAAAATTAATTAATCCCTGTCCGGTTGCGTCCCTCATCCAACCCACACAGACCCAGACACAGAATGGTAGCTTACAATTAAATAATAATATAGCTAAATATTTAGTCCCTTTAATATTTGCACATTTTTAATTTTACTTTTATTTGTGAAAATGTTTTCGTCAATTTCAAATTAATCTGGCATTTCAGTTAGAATCATAGAAATGCTTTTTGGGGAGGATGGTGGAAATTAGCCTATATGTGACAATTTTATTAGGGGTCCTTGAATGTTTCACAGTTGTTGACAAGGGGATCGAGGGTTCTTAAACTGCATACATTTTTTGACATAATTATTAATAGACGAACCTTTAGCTTGATAAGGTCATAACCTCCAAACAAACCCATTTGATTAACTCTAACCAGTTTTACATTGCACTGATGTAAGTTAAAACATTCTTCAATATTCCGCCTCTACTTTTTACTGATTGGATTAGCAGCATCTTCAGGATATAGTCATAATCTAATGACTTCTATATCGCCGTTATCCTGTTGTCCGGAAAATTCAGTCGGGCGCTTCGAGTAAAATCGTCACAATCAAACCCTGTTCAATTGGAGAAGCGGTTCAATGAAGTCCAATAGATCATGCAGAGAAACTAGAAACAGGCCACAGGTGGTTGCGAGTTCTGAGGGATGCCTATTTTATGTTATTAAATTAATAAAAATAATAATTATACTAATCATAGTGGCTGTAGGCTAAATTAAATAATGATAACAATTAAAATTTAAAAAAGTTATTATTCACAGTCAAAATGTAGCCTAATAATAACATTAATCAAAATCAATTGATAATGATTGTGATAAATTTTAATAGTGAAAGTTTTCATTATTAAATGGAGATTTTTTAATTAAGTTAAGAGATTAAATCATTTTACAGGCTGCTCATTATTCTTACTAGTAGGCCTATTATTAGGCTTACAACTAGTGTGAGTAACTGAGTAGGTTACTATACTGCATTATACTGTGAATAAATGTAATCAACAATAATTGGTAATAGGCTAATTATTGTGATTATTTTCAGTAGTAAAATATTTTCATTATTCTGTGGAGATTTTTAAGTCCAAAGATTAAATAATTCAACAGGCTGCTTATTATTTTGGTTGGTTTTATTACAACTAGCCTATTGTGACTGTATTGTACGTACTGTATAATTATATAGGCCTACCTACCGTGAATAATAAAATTAAACTATAATAAATTAGTAGGCCTAATAATTTTCTATTAAGTCTTATTATTTCTAGTAGTATAAAGTTTTCATTATTCTATGTAGATTTCTGAGTCCAAAGATTAAATAATTTAACAGGCTGCTTATTATTCGGAATAGTATTACTAAAACTACTGTGATTTCATTCTAAGTACATGTAGGAAATCTTCATGGCGTTATATAAATTCACGAATTTAATTTTAGTTCACCGACCGAAATGGACCCAATCGTCAAATCAGAGAAGGCGACTCTAAGCTCCTATCACTCGTTTGACACTTCAAAGAACTAACTTTCTGAAGAAAGACCAACGAAAAACAGCCATTTTGTAGCCCTAGAAGGCACACTTAGTCGCTTGGCGATTAACTTTGATTTTAAATGGATGTTTAGCTGTTTAGACAGAAAAAGGACATAATTAAACTTCTTTTGCTGTTTAATAAGAAATAGGCCTATCCATACGTTTTGCTCCTCACTTTGCTGTTTGATAAGAAACAGCTGTAAGCCTACGTCTATAGGACTTGTAAGTTGTTTAGCTGTTTTAGAAGAAGTAGTCGCGTCTGTTACTTGTTTACATGTAGCTGTGTTACAGTAGCAGAAAGCATGTTTAGAAGAAATGCTTTAGCAACTATTCCTAGGCTGAGCTTTATAGGCCTACGCAACTTCACAGATCAGCAGAGCTCCTGAACAGAATTAGCTGATGCTATAATAGCCGTAAGTTTTGATTTTTAAAATAGTCTTTAGGCACGGTACTAATCTTTGTGCATTGCTAAAAAAATTATACTTGGCAGTGATTATGTAAATAGGTTTGTATCAATGTAAACTTAGACATACTGTAGGCCTATTTGGCTGATAGCGTCATGTAACCAAATCTATAGACATCCGAAAGTGACACGGTGGTATATCTAGCATGCAGAGCGCAATCCTTGAAACGACCCTAAGCACGTTGACCTGTCATCATGCCCCATGACGCTCATCTATGACCAACATTGGAACCGTATGGAGCTCACGTGGGTCTCATGTAATACCCATGGAAATGCCATGGCCGGGTGCACAAAATGCCTCTGTCAGTCTCAAGCCTACTGCCAAGACGTCGCCCTGACTTTGTCATAGCCACTGTGCCGAGAACAGCTCTTGGTGTCCATGCTTTTTCCATTGCTGTAGGTCCCAGATTCTGAAAGGCTGTTCCTGTAAACGTTCGTCTTGCAGTCTGCGCTGGTCTTCAGATCTCGACTCAAAGTCTATTTCTGCTTGGACTCATAAAATTATTATCCTCGATGGATCGATGCCGTATCCTCTCGAATTACGACTGGATCGACTCACCCTGGAACTTGGCTTAGTAGCAACCATCGAATGATCACCTTCAGCATCAATTATTACTCTGGTGCCACACAAGTTCTTGGATGTTTATTATTATTATTATTATAATTATTATTATGATCATCATCATCATCAACAACATCATCATTAAAGTATAATTTGGAATCTGCATAAGCAGGAATTAAGCGTTAAATCCTGCGATGCAATTATCTCAATTGAACGGGCTTCAACGCATCGAAATTCTCTGCATGGTTCACGTGGTGCCGCTTGCATCTTGTCGTTCAGACACCTCAACTCTGCTCCATCAGCTTCCTGTTAAGTTCAGAAAAAGATTTAAACTGGCCGACCTATAAAACCCTCACAACGAGCGCTCCTACTTGCCTTCAACCACTATAGTTTCTCCGTAGGCTACATCCTGCTACGCAGTCTGCGATCGTCTGCTAAATGGTATTTTGGTTGAGCCTCGATTTAGCACTGTCGTGGTCTCTTGTGCATTCCGTGTTGCTGCTCCCAGAGGATGGAATCGACTGCCAATGCGTCAACATTCCGTTGCTCAAACTCATTTTCTTCTGTTAAAAAACGCCTCAAAACGCACTATAATTCCCATTGGCCTTCAAACTTCCGAATATCTAACTGCTCTTCTTCTGGGGACCGACCAACAGCGCCTACGATTCGCATTTCTGTGTGACTTACTGACTTTGCGCGCGTTCACCTTCGCAGGACTGAGCTGTGTAAATAATTACTATTTCATAAAGATCTGTTATGTTCGTTACAGACAGCTCAAGAAACATTTTCAGTCCAACCTAAGACAATCTTTTAGATCTTGTAGACAGTAGACTGCCATGTTAACTGTGAGGTTTTTAAGACACGCTCTACAGATAGCCAGATACACACACACACATATAGCCTATACATACACACAGACATAGGCCTACTGCAGTAACACTTTTGCTATCACTTTGAGAATAGTAACAGCACTAACTGATCGTGAGTTCGTTATTTAATATCCTCAGTCATTGGCTCTTATTGGTCATTATATGTATGTCATGTTCAAAGTTCATCCAATCAGAAGTCAGTTCAGATTTAAATATGAAGTTGATACTTCTGTTTCTTGTTTTTCTTACAGTTCTGAGCACCCGATAACTTTTGACGCTTCATAAGGTTTGGCATAATTTTAAAATTAAAATTTCAATTTAATAAGATCAAAACTCTAAAGTGATTGGTAAAACCGGGTTTTAGCGTCGGAAATTATATTCACCCGTTAGCAGTCGACAGCATGTTGGCCGAATCTCATCCAACTTCTATTGTGCTGTTATTCATTGTCATCCGTGTTTTAGTTGTCAAAAAATAACTGGGGGGGTCGAAAATTTGCAGGTTACCAAAGTACACGATCACATGTCTAAATTAAATTTCAATGTTGTTAATATGCAACAACTGACGACTCATGAGATATCTTAGTTTCTTCTTTAAATTTATCTAGGCGACACAACAAACGAATTAGATCATAGGGGCGTAGCCAGGAAAAATTTCAGAGGCGTTTTAAGTTTTCGAGGTTTTCCATTGGAAATGGTCATATTTTTCTACATTTTTAGTTTTTAATACCATAATGCATTTATTTCGGGTGGGGGTTTAAACCTGTAAAACCACCCCTAAATACGCCCATGCATGATCACATAGACCAAACACCAAGTTTTTGGAAAGTACCGGGGTAATTCAATAACATAAAACATAATGCATAGAATTCCTACACTATAGCCGGTAGTTTACAAAAATAATTTTGAACTATGTTTTGTAATTTTTTTTATTTGGTAACCCAGTGGCTTTGTCCAAAGCACCATGTCTGCCAGCTTTAAGCCAAGAAATAACATATTGTTATACATTCCATGCAGTAAGAGGTGGACCATTGATGCTAATCATCAACTGATCATTCACTGAACTCACCAGAAGCCTGTTTCTTCCACTAGTGTGACATAGCAGTGACTGAATCGTCTTTCACACTCAGCAGATGAAACAGGTAGAACTTCCAACAAAGTAATGTGTCTGTAATTTTTGCCCAAGCAATAAACCATCACTCTTTTTAAGCATAGAATCAGCTGCGTCAGAATTACTCATTCCAAACTCTTTGCACAATAATGCAATATGTCTGTCTTCAAACAATGCCCTTTGCAGAGGGTCCTTTGGCCATGCAGTTTTATTTAAGGAATTAGCAGCCTCTAGAAAATCAGTGGATGGAAATCTCTGCTCCAAATTGTCATACAAATATTGGACAACTGGTTTCTTAAGCTCTTAAATATTTCCTCATCATTAGCTCCCTGAATAGTGTAACACTTTTATAACGTCTTTCACTGTCGAAACTGGCAAAAAAATTCCCCAAGGTTCTGCCTGCTTTACCATTGTTAGAAAGTTTTGATATGCTGTGACTGGTTTCGACTGTTTCGCTGGGTTTATCGGAATGTAGAGGGACTAGAGGCATTTTTATTTCTATCTCCCGTTCATCGTCACCATTCTCACTGATCTTCCGCTTCAGTCTCTCAAATCCAAATGCTAACAACCTCATTTTCTAAAATTGTTCTTGGCGAGAAACTGGAATCGAACAACGAATATTTAGTTGGTTTGAGCTCTAGCTAGCCTCGACCATGTGCTTGAACTATAGCATTTACTTAGAGGAAAAGGAAATAAACGTGTTACAGAAATTGGCTTTCACCTTAATTCTGAAGGCTGGTTCTCCGCTTTTGGTCACAAACCATATCAGTAAATAAGTAACTAATTTACTTAAAAGTAAAGGAACAGGGCTATATATTCTTTTGTACTTGATGACAGAGATACAGCCGGGGGGGTCAAGACCTGACCCCCCCAGCATCTTTTCAGTTACTTAGCTGAGGGTGTTAGAAAAAGAACTGGGGGGTTGAACCCCCAACAACTAAAACACTGAATGTCATTCCATTGCGCCAATTGTCGCCCAACTTCTATTGCGCATTGATTAATTTTCATCAAACTTCTATTGCGCGTTATTAATGTTCATAAAACTTCTACTGCGATGTAGTTTTATGTCATATGTTCAATAAACGTTTTCATTGAAAAGAGTTATTGAAAAGAGTTATTGAAAAGAGTTATTGAAAAGAGTTATTGAAAAGAGTTATTGAAAAGAGTTATTGAAAAGAGTTATTGAAAAGAGTTATTGAAAAGAGTTATTGAAAAGAGTTATTGAAAAGAGTTATTGAAAAGAGTTATTGAAAAGAGTTATTGAAAAGAGTTATTGAAAAGAGTTATTGAAAAGAGTTATTGAAAAGAGTTATTGAAAAGAGTTATTGAAAAGAGTTATTGAAAAGAGTTATTGAAAAGAGTTATTGAAAAGAGTTATTGAAAAGAGTTATTGAAAAGAGTTATTGAAAAGAGTTATTGAAAAGAGTTATTGAAAAGAGTTATTGAAAAGAGTTATTGAAAAGAGTTATTGAAAAGAGTTATTGAAAAGAGTTATTGAAAAGAGTTATTGAAAAGAGTTATTGAAAAGAGTTATTGAAAAGAGTTATTGAAAAGAGTTATTGAAAAGAGTTATTGAAAAGAGTTATTGAAAAGAGTTATTGAAAAGAGTTATTGAAAAGAGTTATTGAAAAGAGTTATTGAAAAGAGTTATTGAAAAGAGTTATTGAAAAGAGTTATTGAAAAGAGTTATTGAAAAGAGTTATTGAAAAGAGTTATTGAAAAGAGTTATTGAAAAGAGTTATTGAAAAGAGTTATTGAAAAGAGTTATTGAAAAGAGTTATTGAAAAGAGTTATTGAAAAGAGTTATTGAAAAGAGTTTGAAAAGAGTTATTGAAAAGAGTTATTGAAAAGAGTTATTGAAAAGAGTTATTGAAAAGAGTTATTGAAAAGAGTTATTGAAAAGAGTTATTGAAAAGAGTTATTGAAAAGAGTTATTGAAAAGAGTTATTGAAAAGAGTTATTATTGAAAAGGGTTATTGAAAAGAGTTATTGAAAAGAGTTATTGAAAAGAGTTATTGAAAAGAAAAGTTATTGAAAAGAGTTATTGAAAAGAGTTATTGAAAAGAGTTATTGAAAAGAGTTATTGAAAAGAGTTATTGAAAAGAGTTATTGAAAAGAGTTATTGAAAAGAGTTATTGAAAAGAGTTATTGAAAAGAGTTATTGAAAAGAGTTATTGAAAAGAGTTATTGAAAAGAGTTATTGAAAAGAGTTATTGAAAAGTTATTGAAAAGAAATTGAAAGTTATTGAAAAGAGTTATTGAAAAGAGTTATTGAAAAGTTATTATTATTGAAAAGAGTTATTGAAAAGAGTTATTGAAAAGAGTTATTGAAAAGAGTTATTGAAAAGAGTTATTGAAAAGAGTTATTGAAAGTTTATTGAAAAGAGTTATTGAAAAGAGTTATTGAAAAGAGTTATTGAAAAGAGTTATTGAAAAGAGTTATTGAAAAGAGTTATTGAAAAGAAAAGATTGAAAAAGAGTTATTGAAAAGAGTTATTGAAAAGAGTTATTGAAAAGAGTTATTGAAAAGAGTTATTGAAAAGAGTTATTGAAAAGAGTTATTGAAAAGAGTTATTGAAAAGAGTATTGAAAAGAAAAGTTATTGAAAAGAGTTATTGAAAAGAGTTATTGAAAAGAGTTATTGAAAAGAGTTATTGAAAAGAGTTATTGAAAAGAGTTATTGAAAAGAGTTATTGAAAAGAGTTATTGAAAAGAGTTATTGAAAAGAGTTATTGAAAAGAGTTATTGAAAAGAAAAGTTATTGAAAAGAGTTATTGAAAAGAGTTATTGAAAAGAGTTATTGAAAAGAGTTATTGAAAAGAGTTATTGAAAAGAGTTATTGAAAAGAGTTTGATTGAAAAGAGTTATTGAAAAGAGTTATTGAAAAGAGTTATTGAAAAGAGTTATTGAAAAGAGTTATTGAAAAGAGAAAAGTTATTGAAAAGAGTTATTGAAAAGAGTTATTGAAAAGAGTTATTGAAAAGAGTTATTGAAAAGAGTTATTGAAAAGAGTTATTGAAAAGAGTTATTGAAAAGAGTTATTGAAAAGAGTTATTGAAAAGAGTTATTGAAAAGAGTTATTGAAAAGAGTTATTGAAAAGAGTTATTGAAAAGAGTTATTGAAAAGAGTTATTGAAAAGAGTTATTGAAAAGAGTTATTGAAAAGAGTTATTGAAAAGAGTTATTGAAAAGAGTTATTGAAAAGAGTTATTGAAAAGAGTTATTGAAAAGAGTTATTGAAAGAGTTATTGAAAAGAGTTATTGAAAAGAGTTATTGAAAAGAGTTATTGAAAAGAAAAGAGTTATTGAAAAGAGTTATTGAAAAGAGTTATTGAAAAGAGTTATTGAAAAGAGTTATTGAAAAGAGTTATTGAAAAGAGTTATTGAAAAGAGTTATTGAAAAGAGTTATTGAAAAGAGTTATTGAAAAGAGTTATTGAAAAGAGTTATTGAAAAGAGTTATTGAAAAGAGTTATTGAAAAGAGTTATTGAAAAGAGTTATTGAAAAGAGTTATTGAAAAGAGTTATTGAAAAGAGTTATTGAAAAGAGTTATTGAAAAGAGTTATTGAAAAAAGAGTTATTGAAAAGAGTTATTGAAAAGAGTTATTGAAAAGAGTTATTGAAAAGAGTTATTGAAAAGAGTTATTGAAAAGAGTTATTGAAAAGAGTTATTGAAAAGAGTTATTGAAAAGAGTTATTGAAAAGAGTTATTGAAAAGAGTTATTGAAAAGAGTTATTGAAAAGAGTTATTGAAAAGAGTTATTGAAAAGAGTTATTGAAAAGAGTTATTGAAAAGAGTTATTGAAAAGAAAAGTTATTGAAAAGAGTTATTGAAAAGAGTTATTGAAAAGAGTTATTGAAAAGAGTTATTGAAAAGAGTTATTGAAAAGAGTTATTGAAAAGAGTTATTGAAAAGAAAAGTTATTGAAAAGAGTTAAAAGAGTTATTGAAAAGAGTTATTGAAAAGAGTTATTGAAAAGAGTTATTGAAAAGAGTTATTGAAAAGAGTTATTGAAAAGAGTTATTGAAAAGAGTTATTGAAAAGAGTTATTGAAAAGAGTTATTGAAAAGAGTTATTGAAAAGAGTTATTGAAAAGAGTTATTGAAAAGAGTTATTGAAAAGAGTTATTGAAAAGAGTTATTGAAAAGAGTTATTGAAAAGAGTTAAAAGAGTTATTGAAAAGAGTTATTGAAAAGAGTTATTGAAAAGAGTTATTGAAAAGAGTTATTGAAAAGAGTTATTGAAAAGAGTTATTGAAATTGAAAAGAGTTATTGAAAAGAGTTATTGAAAAGAGTTATTGAAAAGAGTTATTGAAAAGAGTTATTGAAAAGTTATTGAAAAGAGTTATTGAAAAGAGTTATTGAAAAGAGTTATTGAAAAGAGTTATTGAAAAGAGTTATTGAAAAGAGTTATTGAAAAGAGTTATTGAAAAGAGTTATTGAAAAGAGTTATTGAAAAGAGTTATTGAAAAGAGTTATTGAAAAGTTATTGAAAAGAGTTATTGAAAAGAGTTATTGAAAAGAGTTATTGAAAAGAGTTATTGAAAAGAGTTATTGAAAAGAAAAGTTATTGAAAAGAGTTATTGAAAAGAGTTATTGAAAAGAGTTATTGAAAAGAGTTATTGAAAAGAGTTATTGAAAAGAGTTATTGAAAAGAGTTATTGAAAAGAGTTATTGAAAAGAGTTATTGAAAAGAGTTATTGAAAAGAGTTATTGAAAAGAGTTATTGAAAAGAGTTATTGAAAAGAGTTATTGAAAAGAGTTATTGAAAAGAGTTATTGAAAAGAGTTATTGAAAAGAGTTATTGAAAAGAGTTATTGAAAAGAGTTATTGAAAAGAGTTATTGAAAAGAGTTATTGAAAAGAGTTATTGAAAAGAGTTATTGAAAAGAGTTATTGAAAAGAGTTATTGAAAAGAGTTATTGAAAAGAGTTATTGAAAAGAGTTATTGAAAAGAGTTATTGAAAAGAGTTATTGAAAAGAGTTATTGAAAAGAAAAAAGAGTTATTGAAAAGAGTTATTGAAAAGAGTTATTGAAAAGAGTTATTGAAAAGTTATTGAAAAGAGTTATTGAAAAGTTATTGAAAAGAGTTATTGAAAAGATTATTGAAAAGAGTTGAAAAGAGTTATTGAAAAGAGTTGAAAAGAGTTATTGAAAAGAGTTATTGAAAAGAGTTATTGAAAAGAGTTATTGAAAAGAGTTATTGAAAAGAGTTATTGAAAAGAGTTATTGAAAAGAGTTATTGAAAAGAGTTATTGAAAAGAGTTATTGAAAAGAGTTATTGAAAAGAGTTATTGAAAAGAGTTATTGAAAAGAGTTATTGAAAAGAGTTATTGAAAAGAGTTATTGAAAAGAGTTATTGAAAAGAGTTATTGAAAAGAGTTATTGAAAAGAGTTATTGAAAAGAGTTATTGAAAAGAGTTATTGAAAAGAGTTATTGAAAAGAGTTATTGAAAAGAGTTATTGAAAAGAGTTATTGAAAAGAGTTATTGAAAAGAGTTATTGAAAAGAGTTATTGAAAAGAGTTATTGAAAAGAGTTATTGAAAGAGTTATTGAAAAGAGTTTGATTGAAAAGAGTTATTGAAAAGAGTTATTGAAAAGAGTTATTGAAAAGAGTTATTGAAAATTGAAAAGAGTTATTGAAAAGAGTTATTGAAAAGAGTTATTGAAAAGAGTTATTGAAAATTGAAAAGAGTTATTGAAAAGAGTTATTGAAAAAGAGTTATTGAAAAGAGTTATTGAAAAGAGTTATTGAAAAGAGTTATTGAAAAGAGTTATTGAAAAGAGTTATTGAAAAGAGTTATTGAAAAGAGTTATTGAAAAGAGTTATTGAAAAAAGAGTTATTGAAAAGAGTTATTGAAAAGAGTTATTGAAAAGAGTTATTGAAAAGAGTTATTGAAAAGAGTTATTGAAAAGAGTTATTGAAAAGAGTTATTGAAAAGAGTTATTGAAAAGAGTTATTGAAAAGAAAAGTTATTGAAAAGAGTTATTGAAAAGAGTTATTGAAAAGAGTTATTGAAAAGAGTTATTGAAAAGAGTTATTGAAAAGAGTTATTGAAAAGAGTTATTGAAAAGAGTTATTGAAAAGAGTTATTGAAAGAGTTATTGAAAAGAGTTATTGAAAAGAGTTATTGAAAAGAGTTATTGAAAAGAGTTATTGAAAAGAGTTATTGAAAAGAGTTATTGAAAAGAGTTATTGAAAAGAGTTATTGAAAAGAGTTATTGAAAAGAGTTATTGAAAAGAGTTATTGAAGAGTTATTGAAAAGAGTTATTGAAAAGAGTTATTGAAAAGAGTTATTGAAAGAGTTATTGAAAAGAGTTATTGAAAAGAGTTATTGAAAAGAGTTATTGAAAAGAGTTATTGAAAAGAGTTATTGAAAAGAGTTATTGAAAAGAGTTATTGAAAAGAGTTATTGAAAAGAGTTATTGAAAAGAGTTATTGAAAAGAGTTATTGAAAAGAAAAAGAGTTATTGAAAAGAGTTATTGAAAAGAGTTATTGAAAAGATTGAAAAGAGTTATTGAAAAGAGTTATTGAAAAGAGTTATTGAAAAGAGTTATTGAAAAAGAGTTATTGAAAAGAGTTATTGAAAAGAGTTATTGAAAAGAGTTATTGAAAAGAGTTATTGAAAAGAGTTATTGAAAAGAGTTATTGAAAAGAGTTATTGAAAAGAGTTATTGAAAAGAGTTATTGAAAAGAGTTATTGAAAAGAGTTATTGAAAAGAGTTATTGAAAAGAGTTATTGAAAAGAGTTATTGAAAAGAGTTATTGAAAAGAGTTATTGAAAAGAGTTATTGAAAAGAGTTATTGAAAAGAGTTATTGAAAAGAGTTATTGAAAAGAGTTATTGAAAAGAGTTATTGAAAAGAGTTATTGAAAAGAGTTATTGAAAAGAGTTATTGAAAAGAGTTATTGAAAAGAGTTATTGAAAAGAGTTATTGAAAAGAGTTATTGAAAAGAGTTATTGAAAAGAGTTATTGAAAAGAGTTATTGAAAAGAGTTATTGAAAAGAGTTATTGAAAAGAGTTATTGAAAAGAGTTATTGAAAAGAGTTATTGAAAAGAGTTATTGAAAAGAGTTATTGAAAAGAGTTATTGAAAAGAGTTATTGAAAAGAGTTATTGAAAAGAGTTATTGAAAAGAGTTATTGAAAAGAGTTATTGAAAAGAGTTATTGAAAAGAGTTATTGAAAAGAGTTATTGAAAAGAGTTATTGAAAAGAGTTATTGAAAAGAGTTATTGAAAAGAGTTATTGAAAAGAGTTATTGAAAAGTTATTGTTATTATTGAAAAGAGTTATTGAAAAGAGTTATTGAAAAGAGTTATTGAAAAGAGTTATTGAAAAGAGTTATTGAAAAGAGTTATTGAAAAGAGTTATTGAAAAGAGTTATTGAAAAGAGTTATTGAAAAGAGTTATTGAAAAGAGTTATTGAAAAGAGTTATTGAAAAGAGTTATTGAAAAGAGTTATTGAAAAGAGTTATTGAAAAGAGTTATTGAAAAGAGTTATTGAAAAGAGTTATTGAAAAGAGTTATTGAAAAGAGTTATTGAAAAGAGTTATTTATTGAAAAGAGTTAAAAGAGTTATTGAAAAGAGTTATTGAAAAGAGTTATTGAAAAGAGTTATTGAAAAGAGTTATTGAAAAGAGTTATTGAAAAGAGTATTGAAAAGAGTTATTGAAAAGAGTTATTGAAAAGAGTTATTGAAAAGAGTTATTGAAAAGAGTTATTGAAAAGAGTTATTGAAAAGAGTTATTGAAAAGAGTTATTGAAAAGAGTTATTGAAAAGAGTTATTGAAAAGAGTTATTGAAAAGAGTTATTGAAAAGAGTTATTGAAAAGAGTTATTGAAAAGTTATTGAAAAGAGTTATTGAAAAGAGTTATTGAAAAGAGTTATTGAAAAGAGTTATTGAAAAGAGTTATTGAAAAGAGTTATTGAAAAGAGTTATTGAAAAGAGTTATTGAAAAGAGTTATTGAAAAGTTATTATTGAAAAGTTATTGAAAAGAGTTATTGAAAAGAGTTATTGAAAAGAGTTATTGAAAAGAAAAGAGTTATTGAAAAGAGTTATTGAAAAGAGTTATTGAAAAGAGTTATTGAAAAGAGTTATTGAAAAGAGTTATTGAAAAGAGTTATTGAAAAGAGTTATTGAAAAGAGTTATTGAAAAGAGTTATTGAAAAGAGTTATTGAAAGTTATTGAAAAGAGTTATTGAAAAGAGTTATTGAAAAGAGTTATTGAAAAGAGTTATTGAAAAGAGTTATTGAAAAGAGTTATTGAAAAGAGTTATTGAAAAGAGTTATTGAAAAGAGTTATTGAAAAGAGTTATTGAAAAGAGTTATTGAAAAGAGTTATTGAAAAGAGTTATTGAAAAGAGTTATTGAAAAGAGTTATTGAAAAGAGTTATTGAAAAGAGTTATTGAAAAGAGTTATTGAAAAGAGTTATTGAAAAGAGTTATTGAAAAGAGTTATTGAAAAGAGTTATTGAAAAGAGTTATTGAAAAAAGTTATTGAAAAGAGTTATTGAAAAGAGTTATTGAAAAGAGTTATTGAAAAGAGAAAAGAGTTATTGAAAAGAGTTATTGAAAAGAGTTATTGAAAAGAGTTATTGAAAAAAGAGTTATTGAAAAGAGTTATTGAAAAGAGTTATTGAAAAGAGTTATTGAAAAGAGTTATTGAAAAGAGTTATTGAAAAGAGTTATTGAAAAGAGTTATTGAAAAGAGTTATTGAAAAGAGTTATTGAAAAGAGTTATTGAAAAGAGTTATTGAAAAGAGTTATTGAAAAGAGTTATTGAAAAGAGTTATTGAAAAGAGTTATTGAAAAGATTGAAAAGAGTTATTGAAAAGAGTTATTGAAAAGAGTTATTGAAAAGAGTTATTGAAAAGAGTTATTGAAAAGAGTTATTGAAAAGAGTTATTGAAAAGAGTTATTGAAAAGAGTTATTGAAAAGAGTTATTGAAAAGAGTTATTGAAAAGAGTTATTGAAAAGAAAAGTTAAAAGAGTTGAAAAGAGTTATTGAAAAGAGTTATTGAAAAGAGTTATTGAAAAGAGTTATTGAAAAGAGTTATTGAAAAGAGTTATTGAAAGTTATTGAAAAGAGTTATTGAAAAGAGTTATTGAAAAGTTTATTGAAAAGAGTTATTGAAAAGAGTTATTGAAAAGAGTTATTGAAAAGAGTTATTGAAAAGAGTTATTGAAAAGAGTTATTGAAAAGAGTTATTGAAAAGAGTTATTGAAAAGAGTTATTGAAAAGAGTTATTGAAAAGAGTTATTGAAAAGAGTTATTGAAAAGAGTTATTGAAAAGAGTTATTGAAAAGAGTTATTGAAAAGAGTTATTGAAAAGAGTTATTGAAAAGAGTTATTGAAAAGAGTTATTGAAAAGAGTTATTGAAAAGAGTTATTGAAAAGAAAAGAGTTATTGAAAAGAGTTATTGAAAAGAGTTATTGAAAAGAGTTATTGAAAAGAGTTATTGAAAAGAGTTATTGAAAAGAGTTATTGAAAAGAGTTATTGAAAAGAGTTATTGAAAAGAGTTATTGAAAAGAGTTATTGAAAAGAGTTATTGAAAAGAGTTATTGAAAAGAGTTATTGAAAAGAGTTATTGAAAAGAGTTATTGAAAAGAGTTATTGAAAAGAGTTATTGAAAAGAGTTATTGAAAAGAAAGAGTTATTGAAAAGAGTTATTGAAAAGAGTTATTGAAAAGAGTTATTGAAAAAAGAGTTATTGAAAAGAGTTATTGAAAAGAGTTATTGAAAAGAGTTATTGAAAAGAGTTATTGAAAAGAGTTATTGAAAAGAGTTATTGAAAAGAGTTATTGAAAAGAGTTATTGAAAAGAGTTATTGAAAAGAGTTATTGAAAAGAGTTATTGAAAAGAGTTATTGAAAAGAGTTATTGAAAAGAGTTATTGAAAAGAGTTATTGAAAAGAGTTATTGAAAAGAGTTATTGAAAAGAGTTATTGAAAAGAGTTATTGAAAAGAGTTATTGAAAAGAGTTATTGAAAAGAGTTATTGAAAAGAGTTATTGAAAAGAGTTATTGAAAAGAGTTATTGAAAAGAGTTATTGAAAAGAGTTATTGAAAAGAGTTATTGAAAAGAGTTATTGAAAAGAGTTATTGAAAAGAGTTATTGAAAAGAGTTATTGAAAAGAGTTATTGAAAAGAGTTATTGAAAAGAGTTATTGAAAAGAGTTTATTGAAAAGAGTTATTGAAAAGAGTTATTGAAAAGAGTTATTGAAAAGAGTTATTGAAAAGAGTTATTGAAAAGAAAAGTTATTGAAAAGAGTTATTGAAAAGAGTTATTGAAAAGAGTTATTGAAAAGAGTTATTGAAAAGAGTTATTGAAAAGAGTTATTGAAAAGAGTTATTGAAAAGAGTTATTGAAAAGAGTTATTGAAAAGAGTTATTGAAAAGAGTTATTGAAAAGAGTTATTGAAAAGAGTTATTGAAAAGAGTTATTGAAAAGAGTTATTGAAAAGAGTTATTGAAAAGAGTTATTGAAAAGAAAAGAGTTATTGAAAAGAGTTATTGAAAAGAGTTATTGAAAAGAGTTATTGAAAAGAGTTATTGAAAAGAGTTATTGAAAAGAGTTATTGAAAAGAGTTATTGAAAAGAGTTATTGAAAAGAGTTATTGAAAAGAGTTATTGAAAAGAGTTATTGAAAAGAGTTATTGAAAAGAGTTATTGAAAAGAGTTATTGAAAAGAGTTATTGAAAAGAGTTATTGAAAAGAGTTATTGAAAAGAGTTATTGAAAAGAGTTATTGAAAAGAGTTATTGAAAAGAGTTATTGAAAAGAGTTATTGAAAAGAGTTATTGAAAAGAGTTATTGAAAAGAGTTATTGAAAAGAGTTATTGAAAAGAGTTATTGAAAAGAGTTATTGAAAAGAGTTATTGAAAAGAGTTATTGAAAAGAGTTATTGAAAAGAGTTATTGAAAAGAGTTATTGAAAAGAGTTATTGAAAAGAGTTATTGAAAAGAGTTATTGAAAAGAGTTATTGAAAAGAGTTATTGAAAAGAGTTATTGAAAAGAGTTATTGAAAAGAGTTATTGAAAAGAGTTATTGAAAAGAGTTATTGAAAAGAGTTATTGAAAAGAGTTATTGAAAAGAGTTATTGAAAAAAAGAGTTATTGAAAAGAGTTATTGAAAAGAGTTATTGAAAAGAGTTATTGAAAAGAGTTATTGAAAAGAGTTATTGAAAAGAGTTATTGAAAAGAGTTATTGAAAAGAGTTATTGAAAAGAGTTATTGAAAAGAGTTATTGAAAGAGTTATTGAAAAGAGTTATTGAAAAGAGTTATTGAAAAGAGTTATTGAAAAGAGTTATTGAAAAGAGTTATTGAAAAGAGTTATTGAAAAGAGTTATTGAAAAGAGTTATTGAAAAGAGTTATTGAAAAGAGTTATTGAAAAGAGTTATTGAAAAGTTATTGAAAAGAGTTATTGAAAAGAGTTATTGAAAAGAGTTATTGAAAAGAGTTATTGAAAAAAAGAGTTATTGAAAAGAGTTATTGAAAAGAGTTATTGAAAAGAGTTATTGAAAAGAGTTATTGAAAAGAGTTATTGAAAAGAGTTATTGAAAAGAGTTATTGAAAAGAGTTAAGCTTGATGGATATCGCTTTAAAAGGTTTCCAACAAAATTCATTCATTCATTCATTCATTCAGAGCATTTATATAGCGCCCCTTCAAGAAACTACTCAGGAGCGCTCCCGGCCCAGCCACGACTAAAGAAAAAGACTTGAGGGACTTGTAGAACCCTGTCAGATGGCTTAAAAGTAAACAACGGAGCTTAAGTGGTAGGTCATTCCAAATGGAAGGGCCAACAACCGAGAAAGCACGGCGCTGCCTAATAGCCACCAAGCGAGTCCGTGGAACAAGGAACTCACCCCTCGTCGCAGAGCGAAGCACCCGACGCGCTGGAACATCAGACACTGGGCGGCAAAGATCACGCAAGTAAGATGGAGCGCAGCCAAGAACACAACGAGAAACAAGAGCAGCAATGCGATATGAGATACGCTGAGACACAGGCAGCCAATGCAACACATCACGCATGTATGCAGAGACAGGAGAGTACTTAGGAAGCCGTCCAATAAGCCGAGCAGCCGAGCGTAGAACTCGATCTAGTCGCCCCAAAACACCAAGGGGAAGGCCAGCAAGTAGTGAGGACCAGTGGTCAATTCGACTAGTAACAAAGGCATGAACAAGGACCACAACTGCATCATGAGAGAGAGAGAGCGAGAGACCACTCGAAGCTGACGAAGCTGATAATAACAACTCCGTGCAATTGAGTTCACATGTTGAGATAAAGTAAGCTCGGAGTCAAGAGAAAGTCCCAGATCACGAACTGTGAGGGAAAAGGTTATGTGAGGAAAGAGCAGGGTAAGTTGAGGAAAGTCGATACCCTGAAGTTGTCTACGGCTACCCAGCCAAAATAATGAGCTGTGTTTTAGAGGGATTTAAGAGTAGCCGATTGGAGGCCATCCAAGAAGAGAGGACATCCATAGTCAAACACATCTGACTCACAGTAGCCACCGCATCGGCTGAATGGGTGTGGATGTAGGCTTGCACTGCTTTAGTAGGCCTATACGCTTTGAGTCCTTTAATGTCATCTTAAGACTGTCAAGGCGGTTGACTTCGACCTTTCCTTTTTATCGCAAAATTCTGACTTGCTTCACCTCCGAAACTGGCGATTATGTTGATTATGTTGATAGTTTCTGTTTAACATGCTACCGTAACAGAAATAATTTGCGTCACGCTTCTCATTTACTCAGACCTTGGACTGGCGCTTCCCGAGTATGAAGCAGTGGCGACGATTCAATGTCTATCCTCTATAATTGAAGTCGCGTTCCTTTCGGGTACTGATCGAAGAAAGAGGATTTTAAGTCGAGGTAAAAATACATTGAAGAATCGCTATTAAAAACTGATCAAGTAGGAAGTTTGAATGTGATATTAAATATAACATAAATGTAACTGTCGTAAAATCTGAAATATTAATATTTTATTTCGTCTTCAAACAAAATATGATGAATGTAACCGACAATATGATTATAATGAAGAAAAGTCTGTTTTATTGATGATAATTTATTAAGACACCTCTTTTAATAATGACATTTTCTGTTCATAGACGTGAAATAAATCTGGTGGTTATTATATCATACATAATTATTTTCATTTCACGGTTGTAAGCACGGATATTAAGTAGGCCTACTTAATTAATGGAGTTTTTAACGATATTGTATGGCTGTTGTCGTCGACCTCACCGTACATTTTTAATGCATGGCAATATATTTCAAGCAATCCGAGGGGATTATACGAAGAGTGTGCAGTAAATTATTTATGTAAAATTAATGTGTGGGATGTTTATCGAACATTCATTCATTCATTCGGGAATTTATGTAGCTCCCCTTCAGGGAAACTGCTCAGATGCGCTCTGACAATTGACCATCGGGTTGGATGTAGCTTAAGGCTATACAATCTATTGTTCAAGTTCACACGGCAAAGCAATAATCTGGTCAGTTGAAATAATTTGGGAGATATATCCGTGATTGCAACAGAGAAGGAGAAAACGTTTAAGGTAGATGCAGCCGATGGAAGGTGGAAGGTAGTTTAATGACGGTGTATGACATCAATGACTTTTACCATCTTCCGGATTTTCTTTCATTTCTTTTCATATCTAATAAGCCGTATTCTAGGATTTAGTTATTGTTGTTCTTGTTCTGCTTTGTGTTTTCTTTTTCGATGTTTTCAGTTCTAGATAATTATCTTGATAAAGAGGCGGCAGATGTATTTATCTGTCGATTTATTTTTCCAGTATTATATAAATAATTTAAATTCTTAAAAGAGGTGTCTAAATATAACCAACTCTTCTGACAATAGTAGGCTATTATACCTTCTTATTTTTGGATCGGTTTAACACGTCAGATTGTACTTGAAGGCAAAAACAAATATTACTTCTTTAGATTTGACTGCATTAGTAATTTTGTGTAATATTTACAATTACAATTAACCTTTATCCTCCACCAGTCCACATTATCGACATTTCAATGTATTTCTCAATAATAATAATAATAATAATAATAATAATAATAATAATAATAATAAAAATAATAATAATAATAATAATAATAATAATATAAATAATAATAATAATAATAATAATAATAATAATAATAATAATAATAATTAATAATAATTACTAATAATAATGATAATAATAATAATAATAATAAATAATAATAATGATGATAATAATAATAATAATAATAATAATAATAATAATAATAATAATAATAATAATAATAATAATAATATTAATAATAATTAATAATATTAATAATAATACTAATAATAATAATAATAATAATAATAATTAATAATAATTACTAATAATGATGATGATAATAATAATAATAATAATAATAATAATAATAATAATAATAATAATAATAATAATAATAACAATAATGATGATAATAATATTAATAATAATAAATAATAATAATGATGATGATAATAATAATAATAATAATAATAATAATAATAATAATAATAATAATAATAATAATAATAATAATAATAATAATAATAATAAATAATAATAATAATAATAACAATAATGATGATAATAATAATAATAATAATAATAATAAAAATTATTATTATTATTATTTTTAATATTATTATGATACTGATAATGATCATTATTAATTCAAACTGGCAAATGTGCAATATGATTTACATGATGCAGTAGTAACAGACGATAACAAGTTTAACAGGAGTCCAATTTAATTGAATGGCAGCCATGCAAGGCGCCCATCTGTCCACCTAATCATTTTATCAACGCCACCTGGTGAATAGAAGGCTGAGACATCCGTAAGGGGTAGCTGGCATCGATCCCACTTTCTACTTGATGTTCTGCTCTTCACGCCAGTGATGTTTCAAATTTATCTATCTACCCTTACCTCGCTTTAAGATCCTCTTCTTTGAAGGCGTTATCTTTTTAAATCCGGACAGACCAAAGAAAGCGACTTCTATTATAGAGGATAAACATTGAAACGCCGACACTGCTTCATAATCGGGTAAAGCCATTCCGAAGCCTGGATATAATGAGGATGGCGACCAAATTTTATTTGTTTTTAGAAATTTGTTAAACAGAAGCTATCTACATAATCGCCAGTTACCAGGACGAAGGAAATTAGGTTTTGTCGATTAATAGGAAAGGTTAAAGTCAACCGCCTTGAAAGTTATAAGATGTCCTTAAAGGCATAAACCGTGCTAAAGTAATACGTTTCATTGGACACCTTTAAAACATTGCCCACCGACCTATAAATTGAGCTTCCGAGCAAAGTGTTTATTGAGATCCTGAGTGGCCGAGTGGGTTGGTGCCCGCTCGTCACGTCGGCGCCCCGGGTTCGATTCCGGGTTCAATTTCAATTTCAATTCAATTTCAATTCAATTTCAATTTATTTGTCACAACACAACGGTACAGTTATTCACATAATGGGATACACAAAGTGTTGGCTTAACATAAGAATCATTCTGGAAGGGGAAAAAAGCTCAACTGAGCTTATCGAGTCCACCTTACAATGTAGTTCAAAGGACAGCAATTAATTAACCATCAAGAAGTGAGATTCATTCTAACTAAGACATGTATCGAGTGATTAGTAACAAATTTCCAGTTTCAGTTTCAGAATGCATCATTCAATGTGGTGCTTCAAACCAAGATAGAATAAAATAAAATGAAACGAAACAAAATAAAACAAAACAGAACAAACAAAAGAATAAACCGGTTAGTAGCCAGATATCAAGAACTGTTTATAGCTTATTTTGAATGTGACTAGGGAGTCCATAATCTTAAACTTTTGGGGTAACGAATTCCAGAGTTTTGGACCAAGAACCATTGCTGAATGTAGGCGGGTATTAGACCTGCAGGTGGAAGACTGATAATTAGTCTTAGTGCGAGTTTCATACTGATGTATTTGTTCCTTAGTTTTAAAATAGGTATCAAAACGTTTAGGAAGCATTCCATGACGATGCCGAAACATAAAAGTAATTAATTGCATATGGCAAATATCAGGAAGTTTAAGTAGCCTGTCCTCTTTAAATAAATCAGTAGATCGATGGAATCTGCCAACACCATTAATGCCCCTAATTGCTCGTTTCTGAAGAGTTATCAGTTTTTTCAGCTTAGAAGGGTAACCACTAGCCCATATCATTGTACAGTACTGGAGATAAGGCAAAATTAAGCTAGAATATAATAACTTCAAAATTGATTTATCTAATATTTTTCCTAATTTATACAGTATCCCTATAGTTTTAGCAATTTTGTTTTCTACGGTACGTATATGTTCAGCCCAATTCAAGTTTTTGTCAATTATAACACCCAGAAATTTTGCAGATGTAACATTTTCTATTTTTATATCATCTACTGTGACATTGAGAGTTTTAAAGGGAACCTTCTTTCTTATACCAGAAAATAAAATATAGTTGGTTTTCTTCAGGTTTATGGACAATTTATTCACTTTAAACCAGTTTGCTAATATAATTAGTTCATCATTTATAACTTTTGTCAGTGTTTTTGGATCATCACCAGAAATGAAAGCTGATGTATCATCCGCAAATAAAATTAATAACAAGGTTTTAGAACACTCACAAATATCATTAATATACAACAGAAAAAGAAGGGGACCTAGAACAGACCCTTGCGGAACTCCACAGGTTATAGGACACTTGTCAGATATAGCATCACCAATTACAACCTGTTGGTAACGGTTACTTAGATAGCTCTTAATCCAATCAAGGGCATTACCTCTTATGCCATAACGGTACAGCTTATCAAATAAAATTTTATGATTAATAGTATCAAATGCTTTAGATAAGTCTAAAAAGATACCTATGGCGTATTTCCCGTCATCAATTGACATGCTAATTTGATCAACAACATCTAAGATGGCCAAGTTTGTGGAATGGTTTTTCCTAAAGCCATACTGCCTATTGTAGAGTACATTGTTTGCTTCCAGGAAATCATAAATTCTTTTATGCATAACCTTTTCTAGAATTTTTGAAAAGGTAGGGAGGATTGATATTGGTCGATAGTTGGAAACATCAAGATTATTACCAGTTTTGAATAATGGTATGACCTTGGCATTTTTCATAAGCTCTGGCACAATACCCGTGCAGAGAGACTGGTTAATAACATGCGTTAATGGTTTCACAATACAGTCAACAATATGTTTAGACACAAAAAGTGGAATATCGGCAAAACCCATAGATTTACTATTATCAAGTTCCATTAACAATGTCTTAATTTCACCTACATCTGTCGGTCTCAAAAATAGTGTATAATCAAAGTGTTTTTTCATATAGCTGGTGTGATCAATACCTGGGTCAACTATCTTTGCAGCCAGGTTAGGCCCAATCTCAGTAAAGTACTTATTAAAAGAGTTGGCAATAGCATGAGGGTCAGTGATTAGTTCATTGCCTTCATTTATAGCGTTAATGCATTTAGCAGAATAATTACGGTTAATTATTAATTTTATAGTTTTCCATGTTTGTTTCAAATTGTTTTTATATATATCGAATTTAGTGGCGTAATATTGTTTTTCGCTAATACGCAAAAGAGAAGTCAATTTATTTCTATATGCTTTATATTCCTTTAATATATCATTGTTTTTAGACTTGAGATAAAGTTTGTATAATTTATTCTTATTTTTAATAGATTTCACAAGGGCTGGGGTTAACCATGGTTTCTCGGGTTCGGTTTATCAGAGATTAATTTCTCGGATCTTTACTGCGGGTGGCTCGGTCGCAATTTAAACGTGGAGTACGAGGTTGCTTTCTGCCTCCGACACTAATCATCTTCGATATGAAAAAGTGTCGTTAAGCCGAAACAATTTAATTTTAAGTGTTTATTGTTTTAGAATCTTAAATTAAATAAGAAAAAGACCGTTGAGATGGTGATCAGACGGTCGAGGGGCGTGCATGACATGACATTGTTCCGGATGTCACCACGGGATTGACAAGGGTGTCGAGCCTAAATGTCCTAGGGGTTACATTTACAGAAGTTCTCAGCTTTGAGCCACATATAACCCGAATATGCTGTAAGGCAAGACAATCAATGTATGCCCTGCGCATTCTCGTTGCGCATGGCCTCACGGGTCCACAGCTTTATGATGTATTACGTGCAACAACAGTGGCTCGTTTACTCTATGCTGCCCCGGCCTGGTGGGAGTTTGCGGGACAACAGGATAGATGCCGACTCCAGCCAGTAATAAGCAAGCTAATCCGCCTCCGGTACCTTCCTGACAACTACCCAAACTCTTGAGCGACTTTGTCTTGAAACTGACACCCGTCTTTTCTCTGCGGTCCTGATGAACCAGGGCCACATAATGCATAGTTTACTTCCACCAAAAAGCCCCAGCAATAATATACCCTGCGACCGCGATCGCACGACCATTGTATACCTCTTGCAGATAATTTACAGCGAAAGACGATTATTGTTAGAATGTTGTACTCATATTGACAGTTGTTTGTTATTAAGACGTATTTACACCAGAGTGCGGATGTGCAATTGTTTTAATAAAGAATATACACACTTAGGGCCTACATGTTTTCATAGTTTTTTTTTATTAGTTGCTGTTTAACGACACTGTGTACAGTGTGTAATAACAAAGAGCATTAGCGTTGCCCTCCTCCCTTCTTCAGGCTTGAGACTGGCACATCACCAGAGCATGAGTAGTGGCGGAATTCGGAGTCATGGATGGATGGATGGATGGATGGATGGATGGATGGATGGATGGATGGATGGATGGATGGATGGATGGATGGATGGATGGATGGATGGATGGATGGATGGATGGATGGATGGATGGATGGATGGATGGATGGATGGATGGATGGATGGATGGATGGATGGATGGATGGATGGATGGATGGATGGATGGATGGATGGATGGATGGATGGATGGATGGATGGATGGATGGATGGATGCAGAGTTAAGCGACATCTTATAGCAACAAAGGCCATTGAGGTCGGCATAAATTATTGTCTTAATTCAGCATATTTAGCAGTTTCCAAGATGGTTTCTTATTCGGCTCTTGCATCGTTTCTTCGAAATACATTAAAACGGAGCGGTCTCCGATATGGTCGTTTTACTGGAAGCCACTTCTTCTTTTGGACTGTTTAACGACTAGCTGTATGGTAACAAAGACCCTTAGCGTCGCCCTCCTCCTTCCTCCAGGCTTGGGACTGGCACTGAGACTGGCACAAAGCACGGAGGTGCAATGCACGAACGTTTCAGTGGCGGAGGTAACTTTGCCCCTGCGTATCTTGGTCACCGATCCTCGTCTCCGCTTGGCCAGAAGTCAGACCGGGCTGAACTCGTCTTCTCTGGCTGGCCAGATGTCAGGATCGGCTGAAGCCCCCTCGCCCCGTCAAGGCGTACGCATCGGACATCTACGCCGTCGAGTGAAACTTCTGAGGCAGTTGCTCGAACGGCGCTCCGAGGGGACTGGAAGCCACTAAAACGAAGGTGAATAATATATGGTATTTAAAAAGCTATATTAAGGTGTCTAAGCAGAGAATTAGAACAGTAACGGATTTGACAGAACTTGATCGCCGTTTAAATGTATTTCGAAAAAACGATGCCAGCGCTACGTAAAAACTTTCCTATCGATGGTTTTCTCACATTTATCGATGACCTGATCAGTGGCGATATTTGATCGGATCGGTTTTTGATTTCCAAATGCCGACGATCGATCTTTGTTATGACGCAGCGATCTTTAAAAGACACTACACAGACTGAGGCAGCAGTTTATGAATATCAAGGTTAATTAGAATTTAGTTAGTAGGTTAATAAATAATTAAATAATTGTGTAAGTAATCAAGTAAGTAAGTAGATAACTTAATAAGTAAGTAGCCTATTACTTTCTTCTTAACCTTTGCAGGCCGAAGCCATTTCACGATACACGGAGGTAGGACCGGAGGTTTTTACCCTAAAGAAATTGGTAATATCTCAGCACATAGATAAGCTACTATTACTATGCGAATGTTACTATCCAAGATGGCAACCAATATGGCCGCCAAAACACAAAAATTGCTATATCTCAGCTCATGGGTAAAGGAGGAGAGCTACGCTAATCATCTTTGCAACAAAGCGTTGTTAAACAGAACCTACACACACGGTGTGGCACAAGAACGATGATTAGCGTCGCCCTCCTCATTATCAAGACTTTGTACTGGCACCAACTCTACGGGACAGTGAAGTAGTTATGGCACAGCGTCTGCTTTTTACTGAGACAGATTGTCGAGAAGTGCGTAGAGGGAAATGTAAATGTACTTGTCAACTTCGTCGATTTTAAGAAGGCATTTGACAGCGTCCAAAGACCTGTGGTGTGGAATATCCTCGCACAATACGGTATACCAGAGAAGATTATAAACATCATAAAAGGAATGTATACAGAAAGCAGGTGTGCAGTGAGAACGGAGGGGAAACTAGGAGAGTGGTTCCAGATTGTCACGGGCGTGCGTCAGGGCTGCATTCTGTCACCATTGCTATTCCTGCTAACGATCGATTGGGTGATGAGACGAAGCACAAAAGAAGGGGAGTGTGGCCTGGAGTGGGAAGGAGAGGGAAAGCTGGCGGATCTAGACTTTGCAGACGACATAGCGCTACTGGAGGAGTCTTGGGAAGGAATGAGAAAACTCACAGACAGTGTGGAGAGAGAGGCGGGTCTGGTCGGACTGAGGATCAATACCACCAAAACAAAGATTATGAAAGTAGGAAAATGGACAGTGACTGAAAACATCAAAGTTGGAGAGGATGTGCTGGAGGAGGTGGAACACTTTTGCTATCTGGGGAGTATGATTTCAAGCAATGGCAGCTGTGATAAAGAGATTGGAAGCAGATTGGGAAAAGCCAATGCCACATTTGGAAGGTTGAACAATATATGGAAGAACAAAGGACTCAGTCTGACAACAAAAACAAGATTGTACAGAGCTTTGGTATTGACAGCGTTGCTGTATGGGGCAGAGACATGGTCTATGACAAAAGTCAATATGAAGAAACTGGAGGCGGCACATCATCGTTGGCTGAGAAGATTACTGAAGATCACTTGGAGGGATAAGGTCAGAAATGAGGAAGTAAGAAGGAGAACATCCATGGAGAAACTGGAAGACATGCTGAAGAAGATGCGGTTACGTTGGTTGGGGCACATACATAGATCGGGAGAGGAGAGAACGCTAAGGCAGGCACTGGATTGGACTCCGTCGGGATGGAGAAGAGGGCGAGGAAGACCCAGAAAGACTTGGAGAAGCACGATCACTCAGGATCTGGAAGGCGGCGGAATGACGTGGGACGATGCTATGCTGGCCGCGGAAGACAGGATAACGTGGAGAGGCTGTGTCGCCCGATGCGCTGCCAGCGCGAGGAAGGACTAAGGTCCAGGGGATTTTTTAAGAAATTTCCACTGGTGGGGATATTTCGAAAAGGGCACTTTCCGCGCGTAATTTTAAGCCAAAAGCACTGTCTCAGAAAAACTTGGAAAAGGACATACAATATTTTTATTATTTTTTAAATATGTTGAACTTTCAAGCAGTCAAATTACTGGAAAGAAACAAATTCTGAAATAGGGTAACACTGATTACTGAAATAAGATGAATGTTAAGGAAACTAGAAAAAATGGCCATCTTCTCTGAAAAATTTATGAGCGAAATCTCTTCTTGAGTAAATGTCTAAATTGGGTTCACGCTCTCTTCGATTCCGGGCAGAAAGAAAATGTACAATGGCCATTCTTGGATCGTAGTGAGCAGTTCCCACTCCATTCAAGGCAATGTTAAGTCATGCATTGATTGTGTCAGAGTTCATGCTACTTCTGTGATCATCCACAACCAAGTTGTGATGTGATACAATTCTCTCAGTTTGCATTGAATGTGGTGACAATGTCGCAATTGCTGACAACACCTTTTGCACTAATCCCGTAGTAACTGGTAGCAATTGGCGGAGACGAACTGACAATGAGCATCCAAGATCAGCTCCGGCGGGAAGATGTGGAACATCTGAAATTGCATTCCATTGTTCGCAGGCTTCATCAGCAAAGATACCGTCTTTACCCGGGAATAACCTAGCTGACAACTGGTTATACTAAAAAGGGCAGAATTCACTGGTGGGGAAAATGGCAAGGACTGGTGGGGAATTTGAGAGGGCTGGTGGGGAATTTCCCCACCAGTCAACATGTTAAAAAATGCCCTGCTAAGGTCTAATGTCTAAGGTCTGCTTTTTATCCTTTTCTGCTGGTTGCGAACTCAGTTTAGCTCAGTTTTCAATCAATCAATCAATCAGTCAATCTATCAATCAATCAGTATTCGTTTATTGAAAATAATCAAGCTGACACAGCCGCAACTCAATGACAAAAATAGAAAACAATTATCAGCTTGTTCAGAGGATACGGGGCATACCTTTGGACCCTCCGGCAAACCCTCCCGGGGCATTCTCATTAGATTTTATTGCATGTTTCTATAGAGGACCCGTGGTATAAAGTTCCGGTCATCTCTCTGTGGCAT
Source organism: Aporrectodea caliginosa (assembly GCA_020284085.1). Taxonomy (NCBI): domain Eukaryota; kingdom Metazoa; phylum Annelida; class Clitellata; order Crassiclitellata; family Lumbricidae; genus Aporrectodea; species Aporrectodea caliginosa. The sequence continues at coordinate 992,883 of JACEVL010000033.1, read as the reverse complement.
GGTAAACCCATGCGAACGGGGTCGAGGTTTCAACTGTTTCTTCAAGGCTCTGGGAGGAATCTTCTTAGCACGTGGCCTTGATTTTGAATGATGGCCCTGAATAGGGATTCGTCCGCAGCGGTGGCCAGTTGTTCCCCACCTGGGGCGGTGGGGGGAGAAACCCGCTCCGCTTCGTCCTCTGCAATATCAGTTGAACTCAGTTGACCGTAGCAGGGTTAGCGATTCAAAGCGAAGCTGGATCCTCTCTCTGGTCAATGGCAACCATACACGTATCTTCCTTTGGAATCTCTTAACAACCCCTTTGACTTGACACAGCGCTCATGAATAAGCTGGTACCCTGCGCTTAGTTTTAGAAATTTTGAGTTTACTATAACGAATCAAACACATCTAAACGAGCAAAAGATACCACGTTTAATGCGTTTTAAATTTATATAATTTTGCAGGAAGACATATTGAAGGTGTCTAAAGAATTTTGCATTAAACAAAGTTTAACGACAGCTTCTGAATGAAGAATGCAGTCGATTTCCAACAGTTAATTACATTTTATGGTCGTTGACGTCAATATAAATTGAAACTCCTATGCAGTATACAAAGATGCATAATGTGATTGTTTAAGTGTGGTTTGAAGCTGTGGAAAAAAGATGCCTCTGAGTTGCTTTTAAAAATGTAAAGAATCTTCTCAGAAATCCAATCAGAAGAGTTTGTGAGATCTAGATTCTCATCCACTGAATGTATATAAAAATTTAATAAGTTTTGCTATCAAAAGGAATGTTACGAAGGGTCCGGGTTGATAGAAAATAGCGAGAAGACTCACGTGGCTTAACGACCGCATCCACACCTTTAAAACAGTTTACAAGGATGCTATATAAGCCTTACTTTTTCATTTAGTTCAGATTAATAGCTTTTTGGATTTTATCTTGAAGTAATTTTACGTTTCGACTAGCATAAAAAATTGCACTATCATCAGCAAATAACGATAGTTCGACATTTTCCGAACCAGGATCCAGATTATTTATCATTATTAAAAATAATAACGAAGAAATAACAGAACCTTGTGGAGTCCCATTTTCTTGTGAGAATTTTTCAGATAATTCTATCCCTACTTTAACTTGAAAAGCTCTGTTAGTTAGGAATTTAGAAAAAAGCTATTAATAAAATAAAATAAATGATTGGTGTGATGAAAACGGATTTAAAATTTCTTTAGCTAAAACCACTGGAATAGTATTTACAAAAAAGAGGAAATTACCCAAATTACGGATTACCCTTAATAACAAACAAATTAAAATAGAAAATACTGTCAAATTCTTGGGAGTTATCTTTGATTCTAAATTAAAATGGAACTCCCATATAGATTACATTGTTACCAAATGTAAAAAACGAATGAATATCATGAGAGCTGTATCTGGATATGGATGGGGAGCATCCAAGCGAGCCCTTTTATCCATTTACAAAGCTATAATTAGATCAGTTCTTGATTATGGCGATGTGGCATATAGCACAGCAAGCTCTTCCCAGTTGAAAAAATTGCAAAATATTCAATCTGAGGCTTTGAGGTTGGCTTGTGGATCAGCTAAAGGCACCCCGATCATAGCCCTACAAAATGAGTGTGGTGAATTACCACTCCACCTACGTCGCTTAAATAACTCGCTCAAGATTGGATCTAAGATCATCAGTTCTAAAGATCACCCAGCAGCGGAGGCTATGCGAGACCACTGGTCAAATTATTATTATGCATCCTCTGTTAAATCAAATTCTATGTTTAAAAGAACTGAACATTTTTTCTCCTTAAATTCTCAGCCATTTAATTCACCATTTTATCAGTCAACAGCTCCGTGGCTGAACAAAACCATTAAAGTCGATCTATCCTTGAAAAGACATATCAATAAAAAGACAGACTCCCCTGATATTATGTCATCGTTGTCATTAGAATTAATTAATAAATATGTTGAATATGTATCTGTCTATACAGATGGATCTAAACTTGAACATAAAGTTTCAGCAGCTTTCTGTATACCTTCTATGCAGATCCATAATATTTATAGAATAGCAAATGACTCCTCGATTTATTCAGCCGAATTAACAGCAATAACTGAAGCAATTAAATGGATTGTTGAAAATGAAAATGAAGAAGCAAATAAATATATAATATTTACTGATTCATTAAGTGTAGCCACATCAATAAAAGAGAATAGGTCTTGTTCACGGCCTAATCTATTTCTTGAATTTTTAGATAATATTAATAAACTAAAACATAGTATTGTTCTCATAGCATGGATTCCTAGCCATATTGGTTTATCTGGAAATGAAATGGCAGACACGCTGGCAAAGAAGGGGCTGGAAATATCTGTGATTAATTCAACAAATTATTTAGAATTAAAAGAAATCTATTCCATTAACCCTTTCGTTACTGGACCCGTCGCGCCGACGGGTTACCAAACCCATCTGCTGTACTGCACCCGTCGCCGCGACGGGGATACAACCTGTAGCTTATAGTCAGGCCCAGTATGCTGCGTGGGTGATATAACCGTATATTACGATGGTCTGAACATTATTCTCTTGTAAAAATATTTGTCTATGGAAATTTTTCACGTAGACCACATTTGCAAGCGTCGATTGTTCAAGGTAAAAATGGCGAAAAGACGTATGACTGGTGAAGACGTTTTGAAGGAAATTTTTAACGATAAAGACAGTGATGAAGACGATTTAGAGTTAGATTTAGGTGTAGATGAGTTAGAAGTTATAGACGGCGATGAATGTAATTCTGAACAATCCGACGTTGACGCTGAAATTGACGATGAACAGCCTGCAGTAAACGTTAACGTTTTGTTGCTTATTTCGTTTTTCTTGGTGATCACACACATACAGACATACGGACATACATACCATAGGAAAAACTCATTGAAAAATGTAAAAAACAATAATTCCAACTTAGTTTAACTGAATAGCTAAAATAATGTAATTTTCACTATTTTCACATAATCTCATATTTTCCCTAGAATTCCCCCGTACGGCGCCTGGGAACGTGCGCAGTAACGAAAGGGTTAATAAGGAATTATGTAATTAATAAATGGCAAATTGAATATAACCTTGAATCAAAAGGAAGATTCTATAAATCTATTCAACCTTTGGTGTCCACAAATATAAAATTTATAGACTCTCCAAGGAAACGTGAAGTTCAAATTACCAGACTTAGAATGGGACATATCTTAAGTAATACATGGTTGAAACATATAGGTAAAAGCCTAACGGACTTATGTGCTGAATGTCAGGTGCCTGACACTATTCATCATATATTAATTGCTTGTAAAAAACACGACATATCAAAATTAATATTTGAAAAATGTGCAAAGAAAAAAGTGGAATGCACTGTTGAAAATATATTGTCTATTCCAGATATTTATCTCGAAGTATATAGCATACTCATGATTATAACTAATGGGAAAATTATGTAGAGATTATTAATAAATAGTGTAAATATTATCTGAAAATACTCTCTGCAGGTAATATGTGTAACTAAATAACTTAGATAACGGCAATAAATATTGACTAATGCGGCTGGATAACGGTTGCTGGAGTAGAACATCATAACTTGCTTCAGAATAATGGTCTATGATTATAGCAATTGAATTGGTTTGTTTATGGTGATAAATGTATGGGTTTCTAATTTGAATGTGTTTTTTTATTGGATAGAACTGATGCTTAACAATGTTTTTAATATTCTTGGTCTTTAGTTATTACTTAAAACTAGTTTGAAAATGTTTATGTATAGGATTCATTTTGAGTTAATTGTAATTGATAAAATCAACATTTAATAATATTGATGCTTTGATTGTCATGTTGATATTGATTATTGAATCTGTTTGTACTATTCTTGATGGACTAAGAATATTGAACATTGATTGATTGTAAATGTAAAATTGATAGCTTGATGTTAATTTAGAGAGATAGATGTGATGCTCTGCAAATATTGTAATTAAGAATAAGAATGAGATTAAAATTGAGGAGAAAACAGTTATTAATAGAGCCTATATGGTCGCCAAAAAAATTAATGAAAAGCCTGTACGGCTAGAAGATTAATTTTGTTTCTTTTTAATATCAAAAAAAGAAGGAAAAAAAGAGAAAAAAAGAACAACCACCTGTCAAATTTCATCGTTGCAACTTCCTGTCAGAAAAGAAGCAAAGACAAGAAAAGAGAAAGAATTCTGATGAAAAACATTATTCGAAAATGAACTTAAATACGTCAAAAACTTTAAAGTCGTCAATATCCTTTCAGAAATAGAACCAAGACGGAAAAAAGATAAAGAAAACTGATGAAAACACTACACGAAAATGAACTGAAATGCATCAAAAACTTTAAAGACGTCAACGGCCTTTGTTGCTAAAAGATGTCATTAAACATTGGATAAATAAATAAATTAGTTCAGATTCGTCGCTACGATTTTAGTAATATAAAGTTGACCTCAATGGCTAAAAAAGCTACACATACAACTAAAGTGAAAATAGCGGGTCTTCTTAAACACCTTTATATTATCTCCAATTCGTCTACTCGTTTACTTCAGCCGTATTCTTTTTACGCTAATCATCTTTGTTTTGACACGGCGACGTTAAAAAGAAACTACACACATTGGAGCCACAGTTTACAAATTACAAGGTCTATATCATTCTGAGCGAGTATTAATTAAGTAAATAAGTAAGTAGCCGATGACTTTCTTCTTAAGTTAGCGCATAGGCATTTATTATGGCTTTCAGGAATCCTACAAACTTGTGTCGAAAACACGACATAGAGGCCTACAACTTGGTGGCAGAAGCAAGTGAGCGATCAAACAACTACCCGAGGACTGTGGTCGTAATCGTAAACTCAAAAACATTTTAATTCTTAAATCGTGCAGACTTTAGTCAAGGCTCCGCGGGTCAGAAAAACATCGTCCTATTTGGTCATTTGATATTGTTCTGACCGTTCGTATGGCATAATGCAACCTCAGAATTAGACTAATGGTTAGTTACAGTTTAATGTCATTGCGTCGCAACAAATATGATTAGTGTCGCCCTCCTCCTTAGACTGGCATTACCAGAGTGCGAGAAGTGGCGGAGTCTAAGTGACGCTGTACAATTTCGTATATTTTGGCAAAAACTACAAAATATGAAATTGTGTCTTTTAAATCTGCAGAACTTGACATGACTGGAAACAGACTCCAATGACCAACGTAACGGAAACCTCCTGATAAATCTACCACGAAGTCCTGAACTTAATAAATATTAGTGGGTTCTACCTATTACAGTCTAGTTACTGTGGCTCGCTTCCGGCATAATGTGTGTTAATGTGGCAAAGGTTTGTTTTTGTTTGCTTCAACTCCCTTACCATCTCCATTCCAAGTGCAGACCAAGGCTATGAGCGATAATAATGCAAATCAGGACATTACATCATTTGGACTGACACTAAGAGGAGCATGGACTTTACAAATGAACGAGGACAATAGAGGTCGTTTATTCGTACCAATCGTCGCCAAATGGCTGGCGTCTGGAACGTATGATGATGATGATAATGATGATGGTGGTGATAATGATGATGATGATGATGATGATGATGATGATGATGATGATGATGATGATGATGATGATGATGGTGATTATGATTATGATGATGATTATGACGAAGATGATGATGATATTAAGTACATTTCTTTAGCCACTGATTTGTTCCTTCAAGAGCGTCTTATGGCTGTTTTTTTTGACAAAACTGTCATAACAAAGATGATTAGCGTCGCCCCCCCTACTTACCCTCTCTTTGATCTGGCGCTACCCGAAAATAATATTATGTCTGTGGCGGAGTTTCAATGCCTATCGTCTAATTCATTGGGTTTGTATTGTTTGAAAGACGTTGCGTTTTCAAAGGGATCTTTAAGCGAGGTTGGAAATACATTGAAATGTTGCCAATGTGGAGAAAGAATCGTTTAATTGTAATTGTAAATATGATTATTGTCGCCCTCCTCCTTTCTCCAGGTCTTAGACTGGCACTACCAGAGTGCCATTACTACTTCACTGCCGCGTAAATGTAAGTGCAGCAATATCTGAAGAAGTTATATTTTGTTTTGCCTTCAAGAAAAGTCTAGTATGGGAAACTGAAACTAAATAAACTAGACAGTCGGCAGTATTTAGACACCTCTTTCTGGAAGATATATGCATTATAATAAGTAAAACAAATTATGGCGCTTTTAACTGCCTTCTTGCTTGTCCTTTTTTTAATGTAATTAATACTCACACAATGACCAAGTAACCTGATTAAACTGGGCCGTCTGAATTTGAACAGTAGATTGTACAATCTTAAAATACGTCCGCCTTGTCTATGTGACATGTGCAATGTTCAGGAAACCATCCCACACCTTTTCTTGCATCGTCAGAGAGACTATAATTTATTAAACAGACCTTAGTTATTTAGCTTTCGCTAGATGGCAGAAGAGATTTCTTATTAAGGGGAAGTAGATGATTATTATATAGGCCTAAATCGTGGCGCGATAAGCCAAATAATGCATAGGAAGCGCGTAGTCATACGAACACCAGATACGGACACACACAAAAGCACAGACAAAGACACGTAGTTGGCCTTTTCATGAAAGAACATTATACGCATTCACGTAGACCTAATTCGCTGCTATAAGAATAGCCTATAGCCCTATACTATCCCTACAGATATCGAAAGTTTAGTCGACGTCAATGGCAGTCATAAGATGTCGCTCAAGAACGGAAACTATTACTAACGCCGCTATACGCCGCAGGACGTACTCCGGTAGTGCCAGTCCAAAGATTGGGTAATCATCTTTGTCATAGCACAACGTCGTTAGGCAGACACTAAACACGCGCTGTATCATAAAAAAAGATGATTAGCGTCGCACTCCTGATTAGCTTTAGAGTAGCGCATAACCAATATGTAGTTCATGATTACGCTTCTGAATGAGGTATTCCATCCACGCAAGTAACCCTTGCATCCCTCGCTACAGACTCTCACCCGCCCCGCCCCCCAAAAAAAACAGGACCATCGGATCATTCCACTGGCAAGTAACAGAAGGTCCTGGTCGAAAGAAATAGTAGGAAAACCCTCGAAGGTAACCGATGCAGTACACACCTTTAGAGTAGCGCATTAACAATTTGTAGTTCATGGTTACGCTTCTGAAAGAGGTATTCCATCTATGCAAGTCACCTTTGCGTTACTCGCTACAGGCTCTCACCCCACCTCCAGCAAAAGGACCAGCAGGGCACCCTCGCCACGACAAGGCCCAAGCATAGGATCTTTCCACTGACAAGTTCTATTCACGTAGCGCTGGCATCGTTTCTCGGAATGAACCTGAACAGCTAATGATTGGAATAACTTCATCAGAAGGGACGTGGATGGATGGATCCACAGTTTAACAGCAGCTTATGGCAACATAGGCCATTTCCACCGACAAAGATTTATTTTTGGCATATTGCAGCTCAATTATAAGAACGGAGTAACACGAAAGTGATTAATATATGGCATTTGAAAATCGATTTAAAGGTGTCTAAAAATTTATTTCCTCTAGCAGCAAGTCTATTAAATCGTAGACTCTCCTGATTGGATTTCTGCGCTATATCTTTGTTTGAAACTAACTAAAAAAACTATCCTCTAAGAATAAACTAGAACAGTAGACAGAGTTGGTTATATTTAGACACCTCTTTTTGGAATACATATTCATTATAATACTGTAAATAATGACGCTTTGACTACCTGATCACTCGTCCTATTCTTAATGTAATTAAGACTCGCACAAAGATCAATTAACCTAATTTAAAGTAGGTCGTCTTAATTTGAACAGTAGATTGTACTAAGCTGATATACGTCCAGCTGGTGCATGTGACATGTGCAATGTTCAGGAAACCATTCAACACCTTTTCTTACATCATATATGTAAGAGAGAGTATATTAAACAGGCATGTGCAAATCCATCCTAGTGAAATTGTCAGTCATAAGATGTCGCTCAAGAATGGAAACTACTACTAACTACGTCATGCGCCACTGTCTGTTCTCTGGTTGTGCCAGTCCTAAGCTTGGGTAAAGGAGGAGAGCGAAGTCAATCATCTTTATTATAGCACAGCGTCGTTAGGCAGAAACTAAACACGCGCTATATCATAAAAAAGCTGATTAGCGTCGCACTCCTGATTATCAAGGCTTCGGACTGGCATCCCCTCAACGCAGCAGTGAAGTAGTAATGGCACAGCGTCTGTCCTTCTTTTCAGCTGGTGGTGAACTCAGTTGACCGTAACTGACTCCGATCTTCATTTTGAATATCTGAACAACTCATCTGACTTGACACGGCGTTTGTGAATAAGCTGGTTCCCTGCGCTTAGTTTTAGAGTAGCGCATTAGCAATTTGTACTTCACGATTACGCTTCTGAATGAGGTATTCCATCCACGCAATTCACCCTTGGTTACTCGCTACAGGCTCTCACCCCACCTCCAACGACAAGACCAACAGGGCACCCTCGCCACGACAAGGCCAACCATTGGATCTTTCCACTTGGAAGTTCTATTCACGTAGCGCTAGCATCGTTTCTCGGAATGCACCTGAACAGCTTGGAATTGGAATGATTTCATCCGGAGGAATTGGATCCACAGTTTAACGGCAGCTTATGACATCATAGGCCGTTGCCGCCGACAAAGATTATTTTTTTTGGCATATTACAGCTCAAAAAGTCTTGGATCCACAGTTTAACGGCAGCTTATGACAACATTGGCCGTTGCCGCCGACAAAGATTTTTGTTTGGCATATTACAGCTAAACGAAAGTGATTAATATATGGCATTTGAAAATCGATTTAAAGGTGTCTAAATGAGAATAAGAAGATTTATGGAATTGACTGTACTCAGTCGTAGTATAAATGTATTTCGAAGATAGGGATATTACACTTAGTTCTATTAGGAATTGTTGCCTTAAACATTAATTAATAAAGCATTAATTAATAGAGCATTAATTAATAGAGGGCTATTTGAAAGTGTTTTACTTAGAGATCGGTTTAGCGGCAATCGTTCAAGATGTGAATATTGCACTTTGGACGGATAGACAGACTGACGGATGGGTTACTTTACTACATGTAATGACATAAACACATGCATCATTATTCTTTGTGTGTAAATATATTAGTGCAAATATGCATGCATGCATATATGCAAACATACATATATATATACATAAATATATACACACATATTATGTATGCACACATAATTATATACATACATCAATAAATACATACACACATACATGCAGGCATACGTAGATACAAAATATAAAATCACATAAACACATGCATACTTACATGCATACACACACGGGCGCCCAAACGCCCAAACACGCGAAGTTTCGCTAAGCCAGGGTGGCAACACATTCTTCGATGATTATTCGTTACCAGCTGGTTTTCCCAAGGTACGACTATTTTGCCTTCAGTCGGTTCTGAAGTCGGCAGCTCATGGCCCGCCTTCCTTGCATCTCTCATTTCAACTTTTATTATTGACTAACTGCATTGGCTTCCTGTTGCTTCTCGAATCCGGTAGAAGATCTTGCTCATGGTTTCCAGAACTCATCAAGGACGGGCTCCTAAGTAGCTTTGTGATCTAATGTGCCAGTCGAGCTCTGCTGTTTCTCTTCGTCCTGTGCGCTCTCTAGACCGTATTATTTTATCTGTTTGTCCCTCGAGCAAAGGACTGCAATGGCCCAAACATCGCGCCTTTTCTTTTATGGGTCCTTCCTTTTAGAATGACCTTCCACCGTTTTTACACTGTAAGATATTGGCTTGGGTCGCTCCCCTCATCTGAAGACTTTATATTTCCTCCAATTTTCACGCTGAAAGTGCCTCTGAATGGCTTATAGTGCAAGAGGCGCTTTACAAATTTTCAAATACAATGCAATACAATACATTATGCTGTCAATTTTCGGATTTTATGGGATAGGCTACGGTTGAACTAAATATAAATATATATTTCATTGCCTCTAATATTGTTCAATATAATTTTATCTTTTATACTCGTAGACTCGAATTATATGGTAATATTTTAAACACCTTATTTAGATTTCTTGATTTTCTGTAAATAAGCCTATGTTCGTCATAACGAAAACTATAATCTAAGAGCTGTAATATGCCAAAAACTAATCTTTGTCGGCGGAAACGGCCTATGTTGTCATAAGCTGCCGTTAAACTGAAAAAAAACGAAAACTATATAAAGATATTGCGCTGTAATATGCCAATAAATAATCTTTGTCGGCGGCAACGGCCTATGTTGTCATAAGCTGCCGTTAAACTGAGGATCCAATAACGAAAACTCCGCCACTGTTCGCTTTCTGATAGTGCCAGTCCCAAGCCTGGATAAAGGAGGAGGGCGACGCTAATGGTCTTTGTTACCACACAGCTAGTCGTTAAACAGAAAAACCACCACCATAACGAAAATAAATTCCAAAATAATGTCTATAAATAGGAAAGTAGTTCATTGAAACACATTACCATAGATCAACGGAAGACAAAATATAAAATTGAACTGACATACAATAATATTGACATTAACGATGTCAACGGAGTTTGCTGTCATAAGATTTCGATGAACTCTGTGCTCAATGAAATAACGAAATAACCACAATTATTACTAATAGTAAGAAACGGTTGACGTTTTTATTAAATAATTTAATGAAGGAGATCCATAGAGTAATGGTTACATCACTGGCGTGAAGAGCAGTAGGAAGCAGGATCTTTGGTTTGCGTCTAGGCGTGTTGTTGTTTTTCCGACCCGAGTTTCGTTTATTAATTATACTGATTGGTTTTCGTCAGGTGCTTACTTCAAGTAGTGATTATAATTTTTATTTTGACCTACGTTAGTAGGATTTATCTGACTTTCGTTGATTTTGTCGATATTATCGCTCGAAATGGAAATATTATCGCAGTCGCCAACCAACCCTTCGGCCGTCATTTTGAGCTTTGTTTACGACTCTGCCACCATTCGTTCGTACTTCAAGCCGTCGTACACAATCAGTCGTACTACGCGGAAGACTCTTTCTCCCTTTACCTCTGGCGTCCAGGATGGCAGAGACATGACTCGCCGTTACTGACCGACGGACGGGAGCCGCTACTGCTCGGCTCTCCCTCGTCGCCTCCCCCTCAACGAGTTGAGGCTGGCATCACTGGAGCTTCGTCACCTCCTCGATCGCCGTCATCGTCATCTCCTTTCCTACCAACCATACAAAGGAGCTCAGATGGACTGAAACTTGGCTCGCTTAACGCTCATTCTTAGGAAATAAATACATGGAGGTATCTAACCTAATCTCTCTACATTCGTTGGATATTCTTATAGTGACAGAGTCCTGGCATTCTACTGCTGCTGATGTCTCGGTACGCCGCTCTGCTCGACCTGGTTACTCGTCTATCGATGCCCCGCGGCCAGTTTCTCCTACAAAGGATCCGCTAGGACAAAACTACGGGGGCATCGTAGTTTATTTCCGAGATAACCTTCGGATCAAAAAGATCTCTCTTGAAATTGAGACCACTTCGTTCGAATCTCTCGTGTTCTCCTGTGCTACCTCCAGAGGGCCGCTTACTGTTCTTGCTATCTACCGCCCTAGCTCCGTACCTCTCACTGCCGCTTTCTTATCCGAGTTTTCCTCCTTTCTAGAGGTGTACGCCACATTCAACACCCAGCTACTCATTACTGGGGATCTTAACATCCATTTGGAGGACACTTCCCTACCAGAAACCACACGTTTCCTGGATCGTCTCTCGCAGTTTGGTTTAACTCAACATGTTGCAGCGCCTACCCATGTCTGGGTTGGGTGGCTGGATGTCAACATCACGCGCGACGACTGTAGCATCTCAGACCTAACAGTTGAACCGCTGTCCATTTCCGATCACGGTCTTCTACGCTACACCGTGCCACAGCCTACCTTCGCTCTCCGCCACTCCCGTGGTTGGAGGCGCCTTGATCGAGAGGCGTTTCGTGATGGCCTCCTCAGCAGTCCTCTCTGTGGTGACCTTTCGCCTCTGGCCGGTCGTTCATGTGAGGACCTCTTCGCTCTCTACGACTCAGCGATATAACCCCTCATCGATGACCTTCTCCCGCTACGTCAACATCGAACTCGAGTCGCAGCCATGGCCATTGTGTTTATTAAAACCTCCTTAGCGTTTCATTTTCTCCCAGAAAAACGAGCCAAAAACGTTGCATTGTTTTACGTATGCATGTATATGCATGAATATACATGTGTAGGTATATAATTTTATGTGTATATGTAAACATGCATAGCCATATATGCATACATTTACATATATACATATGTATATATGTACAAATACATGTATAAATTTACATATATATATATATATGTATATATATACAGATATATGTATGTATGTATGTATGTATGTATATGTATATATATATGTACATATACATCTATGTGTGTAAATATATACATGTGTAGGTATAATTATATATAATTATGTATATATATATATATATGTATTTATATATGTATATGTATATATATACAGATATATGTATGTATGTATGTATGTATGTATATATATATATATATATATATATATGTACATATACATCTATGTGTGTAAATATATACATGTGTAGGTATAATTATATATAATTATGTATATATATGTAGCGTCTCTATTGTCGGATGTTCTAGACTTAACGCTACCTAATACAACTCAACACTGTGCATAGAACGTTTACCTTTATTAATCATAATACACTAAGCTACAGATTACACAATGCTAGGTGAGCAGCAGCCACACTCGTATATTTAACCGGTCGCTAACTCAGCTCCGCAAAACACTGGTTTTATACCCCGGCAAGATAACCCCTTGCCTGCACACACCACTCAGGCTACCAACTCTGCTTGCCAACCGCTGTCACTGCACACACACCTAGGCTGATACTACACACCTACATACTACACTACATGCCCCCCCTAAGTGAATGACCGTGCCGCGGTCATTGATATATATCATAATCACCATAAAATGACAACTTAGCGTAACTATAACGATGCAGATACAGTAATAAACAAACACCACGACATACATATGCTAACCAATACCAAGTCCAACTCATAAAAATGTCAAATAAGCAAAAGCAAGCAAACTATAATAAAATGCAATGTAACTCAAAATCCATTAGTTCAACCAAAACATTAACTAGATAAAGACTGAATATCAACCAACTCAATGCTAGGTGAATACGGAACAGGAGAAGAATCAGCTGATACATCCAAAGCCAAAGGAACAGTGAATTCAGCACTGGATATAAAAAGTTTCACGTAGTAACGCTTATGAATTCCAATTATATGACGCAATCTCCCAGCTGTGGAGCAGGAAATTCTTAATGACTGCGGCAATACAACACGAATCTGCGAATGTTTATGTAACACAGCTACTTGCCAATCAAAGAGTAAACTAGACCATAAACAATGACGCTGAAGACGAACCTGCGATATAGCACTTAAAGCCATGATCTCGTAGTCATTAACAGCAAAGTGAAGTCTATGCCAAGGAAGAACCACCGTGTTAGTTGCGTTTCCGATATGAATAGCCAAAAAAACAGCCTGTGGACGGGTAGATGTCACACAGCACTTGCACCGTTTACGAAAAACCCCAACCAACAAAATGAGAACCAATAAACTAATCACCACAATCTGAAACCACTGAAAATCCGAAAAACCTGTACTAATCGTGGACACAGGAGTCAAAACACTGGATGATGGAGAAAATATCCATACTGACGGAACCGATTGAGCTGGAATCACACGAGGCAACGACAAAACAATAACAGACAACCGATGTACCTTTACCACTAGATAAATTGTTACTATGATAAGTAAACCAATCAAAGCAGAACCCACAGGCAAAATAAAAGACGAATAAGCTACCAATATTGGGCTACCGAAAGTATCAAGTTGATCGCGAATCACCTCGTCTTGAGACTTAAATAAAACCTGACCTGCCTTAACAGATGTCATAGCACTAGAAAAATCCTCTGTTAAACGCTGATCAATCAAATTGTCAGACGAATTTGTACCACTGACGAAAGTAGGTAACAGAAGCGTAAGCTGTTCTGCTAACGTACTATCGGCATGTAAATGATCCCAATCCGATTGAGAAAAGAATTCCTGAATCACAGCCAGATTGAACGTATGAACAACAGTAAATGATTCATTAAAAAGAACGTGCTCAGAATACGATGCAGGAAAAAAATAACCATTAGTCATCAATGTGCATGCATTCGGTATAAGAATGACACAAGAAATACACGCTGAAATAAGTTTAGGCTGAGCCAACGGGCAAATCAACGTAAGATCAGACACACTATTTTCAATGGCCAACGTGTCAGGCAACAAATACACAAACGAAGTAGGACGGTTATTTAGCAGGAGAAATTTGCAAAAGAGTTGAACAGAAGGTATATCATTTTTATACAAAACCAAGATACAAGACTTCGGATCAGTGGTTAACCTAATGTCTTCCTTGAGAATAATACGAAACTCGCCAGCAACTTGTAGTGAAGGAAGATCATTCCAGACCGAAAAAGTCTGGTTATCCGAAGTAACAGCGAAATATCGAGGCATTTGATCAAGAAGAGACGCGTGCTGATTATTAGCCCCAATCGATTTTGGCACAACTGTAACCGTAAACAAATGTAGAGGATAAGGTAAAGTCGTAATCGGAATTTTAAGTGTTATATACAGTATATTGCTTTTGTAGACCGTCAGATGAGTATTAGCTCTATAGAAGTAAGACGGATCCTGAACCAGAAGTCTGACAGGTATTTTCAAGGTCTTCAGATGTCGAGTTAATTGAACTAAGACACGACGAATATCTGATTCGTGTAACAATGTGGCCTCTAGTCTACCAGCCATCAGGGACTCAATGGACAGGAGCAGAGTCTGTAAATCCATCTCAAGACAAGTGAAATTGTATAAAGTTTCAGCCATATAGAATGACAGCTGTAAAGAAGTCCTAAAATCCATTTTAAGAGCACGGGTCATGTCGGACAAAGTTTTATCCTGATCCGCAACCCGGGCACGAATAGAATCTAGCCGCTGATTCGTTATACTAGTGGCGCTAGCCAAGTTGGAAATGTCGGCTTCGAACTGACCCAAAATACGCTGATTACTCTCCAAAACAGTTTTAACACGCTCCTGGACAACTCGAATATCAGAATCACGTGCAATTCCAAATAAGGAATGTGCCACGTCACCGATGAAATCAACAAACCCACGTCTACTCACACGTGGTTTCTTACGCCCAAAACGATCACGCCTCAGTACATTATGAATACGTGTCACTAAGGTATTAATCTGAACTTCAGCTCTTTGATGCAACTGATGTATATCTGAAAACGTGTTTAAATAATCAGAACAATTACCGTTAAGTGGCGTATTGCGAAACTGACAATTCAACGCAGTCTTGTTCTGATAAGGTGGTAACGATTTAACAACAGGTAAAGCAATATCAAAAGTATGAATCCACACGTCAGTACCAACTTCCAACACCCCTTTATAATGAAAGTAGACGCCGTAAGCTCCTCTGCTGACAACGTAATCCGACGACGCTGGACAGCAGAGCACCGATAAGAAGGTGAATAACAGGAAAATCCAGCCTATAAATAAGAACAAATTATATCTCGATACGAAAGTAAAGGACAATTATGAATATGCAACAATGACAAATATATATATCGAAGCAAGCAACGATCACGCAATACAACCAAATACACTAAAAAGTGACTAACAAAACACCTTATACTTAAATAACGCCCACAACCATTGCCAAGGTCATAATACCGAAAACGAAAGTATAGATGACTTGAACTCTCAGTCGATGCGTTGCGGCTAACCCACCACATGTGCACAACTCAGGATACTATCAACAATAAAAGCCAAATGATGGTGATGAATTAAAATATAAAATCACGACATTATAGTCGATTTAATTAGTGCTGAATTTATCTAAAGTGATAAATATACCAATAAGATGACTGGCCAGTCGGAACGAAACATACTCGTAAAAAGAAAAGCACATTAATAATAACCTCTCTTGTAACCACAGCATGTAAGCACCACATATCATACACAATGGCTGAATCAAAGCACAAGAGGAAGTTATATAGTCTCCGGACGTAATAATAAGTCATTCCAAGGAGAACTATCATCCTAGCAAAATCATAGAGTAACCCTGGCTTATAGTATCCAACCACACTAATCATTGATCCCTTCATGAACGGACGTAAGTTGCTCAGCTTGAAATCTGACAGGAGTCGGACGTTTACGAATTTTCCCTGTCATAGTTCGTTTAATGTGAAACTGGCGTTTCAAAAAGTCACTCACATCACCTTCAGGTATCCATTCTGGTCGCACAGACTTATCTTTATATACCACACGATAATACCTTTGCTTGTTGATCAATTTCATACCACTTAACAAATCAGCTTCAAGCCAAGGCTGAGGTAATGGATCACCGATAGGCATCGTGCCAGACGAATCCTGCAACAAATCATTATCAGTAATCGGAACAGTTGGAGGAGACTCCGACGGAATGGCATCCTGTTCCATAAAATCACGGCGATCAACGTAAGGTCGTAATCTATCAGCGTTCACTGGGTGTCGTACAGGCTTGTTCGTCTGTACATTACGTAATAGATAAGTGAAAGACCCGGTCTTGGAAGTTATATAAAAAGGTCCTGTAAACTTATTATACAATTTAGCCTTCTTTCCGACTGGCGTGACAGGGTTAAATAACCATACAAGATCACCAATAGCGTAAGTAGGTAAGGTAGTGGTACGGTCATAATTCCTTTTGTTACGCGCCTGTAACTGAAGCGTACCTTCGATTGCGTCTTGCCTAGCCATTTCGAGAGCCCTTGCAATGCGTTTAACGTATTCGCTGGTGACGTGCTCCTCATCCGCCACACCCAATTGTCGATCAACCGAAAAATTTAAGTCCCTCCCAAAGAGAAGGAAAGCCGGGCTATGGCCAAGATGAGCATTCGTAGTAGCACGAAATGAATACAAAATCGCAGGAATGTAATCTGTCCAATCCTCTTCATTAGTGCAATGAAGTCGTAACATCTTCCAAATAGATTTATTGATCACTTCACAAGCCCCATTACAACGCGGGTTATAGCTAGCTGTATATATGCGTTGAACACCGAATAGTGTAGAAAGTTCAGAAACAATGGTACTCAAGAAATTTGGGCCCCTATCCGAAAGTAACGTATGTGGACCGCCATATCTACTAAATATCTCTCGATACAAAGCTTCCGCAATCGTTCTCGCAGTTTGATCTTTCAACATAATGGCCTCCGGCCAACGAGTAAGAGATTCAACGCAAAGAAGAATATACTTGTACCCATCTCTGCTTCTAGGAAGTTGAAGAATGTCCATATGCCAACGACCAAATATTTGCTTTATTGGCAAAGACGTAAGTGGTGGTTTATTCAGCGGAAGAGGAAACTTGCATTCCTGACACTTTAAACACGAAATTATATGTCTTGACACAGCGGTATGCATTCCCTTCCAAAAATATTTACGTCTGATCGATAAGTAACAGCGATGAAAACCCGGATGGCAACAGTCATCGTGATAACTCTCAAGTATACGCTGACGCAACTTCCTAGGAACGACGAGTTGATTAATGTACGTTCGACTAGGTCCTCTAGATCGAGGTTGATAGTAATGAAACAACAAGCCATCACACAAAGCATACTCAGTACTCTCAATCACGATTTTCCTAGCATCCTGATCATTGCCTGGAAGTTCCCCGAACTCCAAATAACGAATCATAGGACCACAATCCGAACATGTAATCTGTTCATGAGCTGTTTGGCGCAAAATGTCCTCCTCCGTCAGGTCAGCAGGTGTAATTAAATCCTCCTCAACGATGATGTTCAACTGCACCGGTGTAACCCCAACAACTATCGGAGCCAAAATTTTATCTTCCATGTCATCCGATTCATCAGCTTGCACTGGATAATGACGACGAGATAAAGAATCCGCATTACTGTTATTTTTACCTTGTTTATACTCAATCGTAAAATCATACTGTTGCAACAACAACGACCAACGGAGTAACCTGCCAGAACTACTGGTTTTCAAGGACTGCAAATATTTTAAACTTAGATGATCAGTATAGACAGTAAATCGAGTGTTAGCCAGATAACAATGGAACTGTTTAATGGCACAGACCATTGCTAACATTTCCAATTCACTTACAGAATAAGCTCGTTCACTAGAGGTCAAACTACGTCCTCCATACGCAATAGGACGTTCTCTGCCACTCCCATCTTCTTGAGCCAAGACGAAACCAATAGCCTGAGAACTCGCGTCGCAATTGATGATAAATGGCATTTGCATATCCGGATAAATCAACACAGGAGCAGTAGCTAAAGCTTCTTTAAGCTGCGTGAAAGCCAGCTCACAATGATCATCCCAAACGAACTCTAGATCTTTTCTTAATAATCGATGAAGAGGACTGGCAATTATCGAAAAGTTAGTAATAAATTTTCGATAATAGGATGCGAGACCGAGGAAACTACGAATTGCCTTAGGACACGTAGGACGCGGATAAGATTGAATAACCTCGATCTTTGAGTTATCAACAGAAACGCCCTCTGGCCCCAATACATGACCCAAATACAAGATCCTATCCAGTCCGAAGGAACATTTCTGTGGATTCAACTTCAAGTTAGCATCCTTAAGACGGTTAAACACCTCCTGAAGATGGACAAGGTGCAGATCAAATGATTTGCTGTATATCAGAATATCGTCTAAATATACAAGGACATTTTTGAAATGCAAATTTTGGAACACCCTAGCCATTAGGAGCTGGAAAAACGAAGGTAAGTTTTTCAACCCAAAGGGAGAGGTACGAAATTGAAATTGGCCTTCGTGAGTCACGAAAGAACTCTTTTCTTTAGTGTCTGGATGCAACGGAAGTTGATGATATCCGCTTCTTAAGTCCAATAGACTGAAATATTTTGGCCTACCCTCTGCCATAGCATCGAATACATCATTGAGTTGAGGAAGAGGAAAACTGATTGACTTAGTTACTGCATTCAACTTTCGATAGTCGACACAAAACCTAATTTGTCCGGACTTTTTCCTAACAAGGACGACGGGACTGCTCCAACAACTTGAACTAGGTTCAATAATCCCAGCGTCCAACATCTGTTTCGTCTGCCTTGCGATTTCAGCTTTTGCTGCAATAGAATGCCTATAGGCCCTCTGATGCACTGGAGTAGCATCGCCTGTGATAATCGAATGCTGGACATAATCAGTTCTACCCAAGTCTGCCAGAGATTGTGAAAATGCGCTCGCATTCCTCTGTAAAAAATCTTTCAACTTTGCATTCTCATCATCCGACAAATGATCAGAATGATAATTAATCTTCAAATCCTGCAACGATGTAGATTGTACAGGGCATTCAGGACAACAAAAATCATTACATTTAGCATCATTACATTTAGCATCAGGGCGAGATGCATCCGAAGATTGTTTCGTGCCAAACAAATTACTTTTAGCATCCCGATGAAGATTTTCCGATGATAGTTTGGTGCCAGCCGCCTTATCTGAATTTAGATCCAAGGTTCCCAAATCCGATAATTTGGAAACATCTGTTTCACGTTGCACCATCATGTCGTCTAATTGCTCTGCACTGTTTTGAGCGGAATGTCTGGTGATTGTATGATCATCATCATCATCATCAGTAAACGCTGCCAAAACATTAGAGGTTACAGGTTCAATGGATGCTAATGGCTTGTGGCGTGACAACCATAATACATGATTCGTAGGATTGAGAATTTTACAAACAGCTGTCCGGCCTGAAGAATCAATTATGCTCCGTGCGCAAATAAATTTACGTTTCGTGACATGCTGCAATGGTTCAATAATTGAAACGTGCGATGAACAGTTAGTAGGGAGCAAAATTGGAACAAGGGTTTCAGAGAGAGGAGGAAGAACAGTAGCATGCAATGTAAAAACTGTTGGCAATCGAACATTTACAGTTGACAACCGTGTAGACGTTAAATTATCAAAAAAACGTACTACATTCTCCTCAAAATCCACTTTCGCACGACCAGCTTGTAAGAAATCCAACCCCAGAATTAAATTAAAACCCACCTCAGGCAATATCAAAACTTCACAAGGCAAACCCAAACCTGATATGTTAATAGTCATGACCGCTTTCCCCAAAACCTTCACCGAACGATTATCAGCCAAAAACACATTTTTACTATCCCCTTCCTTCAACGGAAGCATAGGAAGTTTCAACTTCTTTAAAAAGTCAACACTCATACAACTCACAGAAGCACCAGAGTCCAACAGACACCTAACTGTCAAATTCTTAATTTGCACACAAATGGTATTTTTATGCAATGGCACCTTATCAGTTTGAGCACAGACGCCTTCCGTCGACGGGCCACGACGGTAGGCGCGTTCCTATTTTTGATTAGAGTAGCGTCCCCTAGCGGAACGACAGACTGACCGTAAGTGACCACGCTTCCCGCAACTGAAACAAGTGACCCCCTTTCCCCGGCAAAAACCAGTAACAGAATGAAAACCCCCGCAATTACCACAAGTGGACTTGGAAGGTGTTCGCCAGTAGGAAGATTGTTGTGGTCGATCCTGATTGTTAGATGGTCGATACTGTGTGTCAGCTGGTTGATACTGCCGTGGCGGAATCGGTTGCTGGACAGTGTAGCCCCGGTTGTCTCGGTTGTCCGAACGTTGTGACGCATAGAACTGCGTCTGCCGATGGTCTTGAGGCGACGAAGATGAAGCATAGACGTCGTGACGCGTATCAGACGATGATGGAGGAGTCGATTGGTCCATAAAAGTGACATGGCGAGACGAAGGGGATGGCGATGACGATCTTCGGTGAGCACTGACAGCAGCTACATTCGTGAGTTGTAGCTGTTTCAACTCCTCCTTTATGGCAGTCAATTCCAGGACAGTCTGGCGAAGATTGTCGGCAGTGTCACCCCGATCATCCTGGGATAGTTCCGCCAGCCGGCCCCATTTCTGAATTTCCTCAATAGTAGTCGGATCATGTTGAAGCACCAGTTGACGTATGTGTGCCCGAAGACCGTTCAAAGCGACGAGGAACGTCTGATCCACCCCAATTTCGAGCTTTCCGGCAGCCTGCTGAACTGTAGTCAGAAAATCATCCACAGATTGTTGTGGCGCCTGTTTCAATGTCCACAGCTCAGCTGACCGTTTCCATGCTGTCGTTGAATTTGGACCGTACCTTTTAATGAGGGCTTCACGTAACTCCTCATAATCCTCACGTGTCCGTCGGGTTTGCGTATTAAACCACGTTGCACTGCCTTCCTTCAGAAGAAGAGGTAACGCCGAAAGTTTTTGTGCTTGCGTCATTGTCCGAAAAGTGGCCCACAAGTCAAAGTTCTTCAAGAATTCAATAATATCGTCCTCAGAACGACCCGTAAAAGCAGAAGGTACCAGCGTATTCGCCATCTCCTCAGAATCAGACTCAAATTCAGAACTGTCAGAACTCTCAGATCCGTCGTGATCAACGAAGACAGATTGGTCCGGCAGCGATGATACTGGCACTGACGACGGAATCACTGGAATCAATGGTGATGAGGCAGGAGTAGTTAAAACGTATGAGGAAGACGGAACCAGTTCAGGAGAAGACGATAGAAATGTTGAAGATGTCTGTTGTGATTTTCCCGATCTAAGGAAGTAGTGACCAGCGGTTGCGTTTTCCGGTGCACTCATGTGTGTTCTGTCCTGCTGCTGTCCAGAAGCATACAGATGCGGAGAGGTGTATCTGCACTGATACCCCGGTTTTCCACCAGTTGTAGCGTCTCTATTGTCGGATGTTCTAGACTTAACGCTACCTAATACAACTCAACACTGTGCATAGAACGTTTACCTTTATTAATCATAATACACTAAGCTACAGATTACACAATGCTAGGTGAGCAGCAGCCACACTCGTATATTTAACCGACCGCTAACTCAGCTCCGCAAAACACTGGTTTTATACCCCGGCAAGATAACCCCTTGCCTGCACACACCACTCAGGCTACCAACTCTGCTTGCCAACCGCTGTCACTGCACACACACCTAGGCTGATACTACACACCTACATACTACACTACATATATATATATATATATATGTATTTATATATGTATATGTATGTATGTATGTATGTATGTATGTATATATATATATGTATATATATGTACATATACATCTATGTGTGTAAATATATACATGTGTAGGTATAATTATATATAATTATGTATATATATATATATGTATTTATATATGTATATGTATGTATATATGTATGTATGTATGTATGTATGTATGTATGTATGTATGTATGTATGTATGTATGTATGTATATATATATGTACATATACATCTATGTGTGTAAATATATACATGTGTAGGTATAATTATATATAATTATGTAGGTATATATGTATTTATATATGTATATGTATGTATGTATGTATGTATGTATGTATGTATGTATGTATGTATGTATATATATGTACATATACATCTATGTGTGTAAATATATACATGTGTAGGTATAATTATATATAATTATGTAGGTATATATGTATTTATATATGTATATGTATGTATGTATGTATGTATGTATGTATGTATGATGAGCCCGAACGTGACTCGGGGTTAACCGCTTTTGCATAGAATTCCCGGCCCGAGTAACGTTCGGGGTTAACGTCAAGGAGGTTAAACCATTAAGTTGCGGCTGTGTCAACTTGATTTTTCTTCCAATAAACGAATTATGTGATGATGATGATGATGATGATGATGATGCGACATTATTGCCATATCTAATCTTCGATATTAAACTGGCCATCCGAACAAACAATGTTTACTGTACAATTTCTTGTGTCTAGCAATTGCTGCAATTTTTTTTGCTTTCCATCATTTACCGTCGTACTACAGTACTTGAATGCGTGAAAAGACCAAGGTAAACAACTTCATGCAGCTCCTTGAACTTTTATAAAATCTGGAGTCACCGATTTAAAGGTGTCTAATAATTGATAATGGTTTAGCACGGTTAATTAGAATAATTTATTATCATGTCTATTCTTTTCTAATTTAGTCTAGCCGAGTCTAGTCTATTCTAATTAAGTCTAATATGTTACAATGTGTTCTGGTCTAAAAAATCTATTATAACTCTATTCTAATCTGTTCTAGTCTATTCTGATGTAGTCTAGAGAAGTCCAATCTATTCTAAATTAATCCACAGTGTTTTCTCTGGTTCAATGTCAACTAAGTCTGATCATCTTCGACGTATATTGTACAAACTGAAAATAGTCCAACTCAAATCACAAGAATTTCTTGAATGAATTTGTATAGCTCCTAACCGGAGGAATGATTGCAACAAGGAAAGCAACAACAACACGAACAACAAGAGTCAGCACAGCAAGAGCAACAAGAGTCGTCGGAACTCATGATGGGATCAGTTGATCTTCTAGGTTGGCTGGTTATCACATGAGGTTCCAAATAATTCTGCCCGCTTCCTGACATTCCTGCGCTGCTCATCCATCCTCCTGTCCTCGAAGAGTTGCTGCCATCCGGTAGAGCTGGGGCGGTGGGGCGGGGGAAGTCCCATCCGGAGCTGGTTCTGACGTTCGAAGAGGACCCCATGGATCCATATAACGAAGCGACAGGATTTGTATTAAATCCGTCATAAAGTCGGTCAGTGACGTTTGGTCGCTGACCAGGGACGACTGAACGGTTTGGACCTGGTGTAATTGGACCGACTAAACCCCGTTCAACCGACGCGGATCTCTGAGCAACAGAACCTTGTCGAAGAGATGGTGGATAAATCTCAAGTGGTGCCTTGAAGGCACTTGATGGATTGGCCCAGTTTGAACTGTTTCGATCCAGAGACCCTTCTCTTTCAGCAACAGCACCATGTCGAAGACATGGTGGATAGATCTCAAGTGGTGCCTTGAAGGCTCTTGATGGAGTGGCCCGGTTTGAACTGTTTCGATCCAGAGACCTATCTCTTTCAGCAACAGAACCTTGTCGAAGAGATGGTGGATAGATCTCAAGTGGTGCCTTGAAGGCAGTTGATGAAGTGGCCCGGTTTGAACTGTCTCGATTCAGAGACCTACCTCTTTGAGACCCTGAACGTTCAGCCGTAGTCTGACCTCGCGAACGCTCGTTCACGTATCTGTTGTTCCTTTGTGAGTCCTTCCATCTGTCAATGACTTGGTTGATGTGCCAAGCTGTTTGATGTCCACGGAGTCGGATGGTCACACCTTCGCACTTGGTCGTCTTCCTTCGCATCAGTTGCCTCTGCACGTCATCACTGTCCAGCGGAACCGTGATCACTGGGATCGTATGGATGACCTTGAGTTCCTCCAGCTTCCGGTAGAGGTACAGGCGGCGGTTTCCGCTCAGAGCCCACCACTTCCCATCATCTCTAACCACTTCGATGAGCGGCAGGTCGCCGACGCTGATTCGGCCATAGAGAAGGTCCTCCAGGGTATCCCACATGGCTTTACCGTCCATGAACTTGCCCTTGATGCTGTCCTGGGTGTATCGGATATTGCGTGGGAAGATGGTCATCTCGTTTCAGATGGAAGAATTCGGTTAGGGATTCAAATAGTTTTTGCTGAATTGCGAACAACTTTCGTCTTTTTAAATAATTCCTATGAATAAATCATTACCTAGTTTCCAATTTTAACAAAATTTCTGTGCAGATTCAAGTAGATTCAGACAGCTGACTTCAAACAACGTTTATATCTTTGATGATTCCTAAGAACAAAATAATCATAACGCAGTTTCCGATTCGAACCATATAGGAATGCAGATTCAGCTGAATTTATGGCAAATGTCGTCGTTTTTAATGATTCCTATTGTTTGATTGTAACCTACTTTCCGATTCGAATCATATGTTTTCTGCAGGTTAAAGTCGATTCAAACAGTTCTTTTGGCTAAACTGCGAACAGTCTTCACGCGTCCAAAAGCCACATAAATAATTATGTCCTAAAATAAGATCATAGTCTCTTGCGTAGTCGAAGATATTCCGCATCTCGGAATTGCTGGGCATAATTATGCACTTCATTGTGCAAGTAATTGTTGCAGATTATTATCTAACAAGCAACAGACTGCAATAGAATGTTCAGTCTTATTACAACGCATATGCATGGCTGCTTTCATAATCAGCTCGGTCGCAATCGTTACGAAAGTCTTGAATACGCATCGCTGTCTACCATCAGGCATATTAAACACAACGTAGTCAGTAGGGGCCTACCTAGCTTACGTATTGCTTCAACTCATCTATGGTAGCGCTTACATGCGTGACAGCTATGTCAATAGTATACCTATTTAAAGGTTAGCCTAAGAGTATTCAGAAATTGTAGCCATGTATCGGAATAAAATACAGAAGAGCTATCTATTACCGTAGATTGAGTAGAAGGCTCTGGGATTCAGTATCGAAAGGGAAACGTTGGGTAATTCCCAGGCTAGAACTGTATCCACAGAGTTTTATTATTAGCTGCTTCGGCCCTGGATGTTTTTAGATATCTTGTGCTTTTATGCTTACAGTTGTCGTTTATGTAGCGCATTTTCGAGCATCCAGTGTCCGTCCAAACCCTGGTTAAAGGAGGGGTTGACCGACATGGCGCAGATACCACCTAGCTAGTAGCTACAACGGTTAGAGCGTAAGTCCCATGCGTAAGTCCTCTGCATGGGTTCTGTGAGAGGACGAATCTCACTCTAGCAAGGTCGATACACGGGGACTTTAGTAATTACGGGTTATACTTCTTCAAATAGTTACTTACCGACAAAGTGACGTTATTTTATAGAAATTCAGCAGTTATATTCACGACATATTCAAGCGACAGTAAGTGCTTAATTATCCTAAATATAGATTGATACCAGATAAGGTAGGGTCGACCTCAACAGTCATGGTAGCCAAAAGGTGTCTTTAAACAATGAATAACTACGACGCTCTACTTAAACACCTCTAAAACGCTTTCCATCGACTTTCTAATACTCGTATCTCGGCACGTACCATCTATTTTAAAAAGCTGTAATATGCCAAATAATAATCTTTGTCGGCGGAAACGGCCTATGTTGTCATAAGCTGCCGTTAAACTTTGGATCCATCCATCGTACCATCTAACTGTTGCACTCTGTCAGTGCCAGTTCCAATCTTGGATGAAGGAGGAGGGCGACGCTAATGGTCTTTGTTACCACACAGTGGTCGTTAAACAGTAAACGAGGAAGTACGATCTAACTCCGCCACTGCACTACGCTGGTAGAGCCATTCCAAACCTGTAGAAAGGAGGAGGGCGACGCTAATAATAATCTATGCTAGGAAAGCGTCGTTAAACAGCAAATAACAAACCTGTTAATCACTCCATCAAGCATCTGAGTATAGATTGTGTTGAATGCCTAGAAGATTTCTGAGTTCTAAGTTGATGGTTTCGCTATATGGGTATCCGATTAAGAGAATAATTTCCAGGTTTCTTTGTAGGTACTAGTCATCTATCAATAGCATTTCCAGCTGTCTGACGCGTATTTGACTAAAGCCAGATGGACTAGCTTGGCTGCACAATGCACTTCGAAACCAATCCATTTTTTACAGTATCGATTGGTAAGAGATTAGTATTCCCCGAGCTATTTAAAGAACGACTGTGTGCACAGCTGTTTATAAGCCCTGTTACTTGAAGGATATTTGTCTATAGGATGTGATGTCATGCATGCATGTAGTATATACCTGCATTTCAAGCTTATGCAGCGCATTTTGGAGAATTTTGGAGCATCCCAGAATCGTTGATATTTGGTTGTCTAGTATATCCAAACTCCCCCACACTTTAGAATTGAATCTTCAGCCTGTGATAGGCCTACACTGAGTTGAAAACTTGCAAGTCATAGGAGCTACATGTTGAGTAAATTGATGGTTAGTTTCGGAAAACGAGTATTCCGGGCAACTTCATTTGCATCTGAGTTGAAATTCTCCAAGTATTATGAACTCCAAATTGATTGCTTCGTTCAACGTTCAGCATACAGAAGAATGTCCAGCACCTGCATTGATGAGCTGTAAGGTCTACGAAATCCAGGTAGCTTACTATCGCATCCGACAAATGGAATTTCAAGTCTTTGCAACGCACTCGAGTTCTACACCTGAGTGGTGTCTGTGCGTTCCAGGTCGATGGTGTTAAATAAGGCAATGGAACGGCGAGAACTGTTGAAAATAATTACACATCTCTATAACGTGTGGTATTCGCTCTTTAACAGTAGAAGTACCGAATGGGTCAAATTGACCCCTTTTTGTTTGGTAGCGGAACGCACCTCGACCCCAGGTATAGCCACGTCCTATAATTCCATGACTTCTCCTAACTTCGTACAGCATACCCTCTGGCAAAATTCGAACTCGGGGGATTGAGATCTTTGCTGTTCTACGTATACGTTCCAACATGCACACATGTGTAAGTGCATTCATATATTACAGACAAATACATAGGCTTACATTAATACATAAAAAATATCTTTGTACATACAATGTTACATTGCATACTAATAAGAAAGTGTTCAGTCAGGGTCAATGATCAATAATTATGAAATGGCAAACAAAGCACGTAGTTATTATTTTGAGGTATGGAACTAATTATATTAACCTTCAGGCTACCAAGGTTTTTTGTGACATCGGCTACCTCGGATTTCGTGTTTGGTTTCACATATCATATCAAGTATTACATCATTTGATTCAGCATTCATTTCTGAACAAAATGGTATATTATTTTACAATGTAGTTGTCAATTATGTGAATGCACCTCGAAATTATATATTTTTAACAACGGAAGCGACCATTATTTGCGATATTTAATATTATTGCGTACATTGTACTTGTTGGATAAGCAAATAATATATTAGATTCTGTGGATGGATGGATCCACAGTTTAACGGCAGATTATGACAACATACATGTGTCGGGTCCCCCCTTTTGATTCTTCTAGCACTACATCAGGAGGTCTACACTGCCTCTGCAGAGATAACAGAGCATAAGCGCCATTTAAATCATCTACTGAAGCTGCAGGAACAGGGTTTGCTAACTCTACACCTAGATCTGGTCTATGTATTAAGCTAGTGCCCTCGTTAGTGACAGGGCTTGCACCAAGGTCACCCCCGGGGTTATCCAGGTCCTCACCACTACTCCTCAACTGTACCAGGGATGCGCCAGAGTGTAAGGTGACAGGACATGTGCCTGCGGACTTCGGGTGGAAGTCAACCCGCTCCTCTAGCGAATCAGGGTTCTTCTGAATTGGGGACCCAGCCTTTTGAGGAGATCCAGGGTAACCCAGGTGCTTACCAGGCTCCGTACTATCCACTAAAGACCTTAGCTGCAACAGCTCTGCCCAAAGTGACTGATTCTCAGCTATGGCCTTCTGCATTGGACTTAAATTGCTACTACCGGGGAGGACTACACTATCTATCCCCTTGGCCATACCCCTTGCATTTCCATCTTCTTCCTCATCAGACATGAAATCAGACATTGGAATGTCGGCTTAGCCAATAACTCAGGTTTTATTTAAAGACAGATTAATTCAACAGTGATGTACAGCAATTCAGAAAGTCTGCGATTTGCAGTATCGAGCTATACAGGTGTAATCAATTTCAATCAAGTAAAGCCAAATCAGAATTAACTTAACAAACTGACAGGCTGCGGCCAATAGCAACATAAATCAAACCCCGTGTCACTCTATTCAATCACAAAAGAACTTAGAAGAGTTATTGTGCTCATGCGGTGCTTACTTAAGGGCGGCCATTTGCAATTCTTAAACAGGCGGGAGGGAAGCTCAATTCTACTCACTCAAACTACCTAATCTGGGCGCTATAGCAATTGTCGACGATACCACCTCAGTCTTGCGGACAAAATCCACAAACTGGCATATACCTCGTATCGCATCAAACACAAAATGCCTATAATCTAGGTTACAAGAAACCCACAACGCCAAAATGTCATCCGCCATCGGCCAAACCAACCCAAGAAGACGGAAGTACGTCACCAAAAACAGAGCACTGAAGCCCTACGTGACCTATTTCTCTGCAAGATCATTGGCCGGTTCAACATCCATCAGAACTAGGATAAGGCCTGGTTTTTAGAAAGCCTTCTATTCAATAGGCCTATCTACTGCAAACAGGTTACCAAAAAGGCTGGATTCTTACACCCTTCCCCACCCACTTCAAGTGGCAACGCCACTTGGGCAAAACCATTGGTCAGGTCACATGACCTAAGTTAACAGGTTTACAAAATTAAAAGAATCCAGGTAACATTAACATGCTACACGTGAGTTTAGCATTACATAATGCTCAATTAGAAAGTAGGTCACCAAAATAATCATTGGTCTGAACTTTCAAAATACACATGACCTGATTAGGTGCTCTGTAAACAACTTATACACAGCCAAAGATTTACTAAGATGTCAATCATGCTTAGTCAGAATCGTTATGCAATGACAAACTTGATTCATCTTTATCACTGTGCACAAATTAAATGAAAGCTTTTCTTAGCAGTACTTCAAGAAATTCAACATTGCAATCAAACAATAAAAACAAACTTCCAGAATTGCACAAATGTATCAGCATCAGTTCAACAAAAGCTGAAAGTAATGATTCTTGTCACCACACAAATGACTACAGACATGACCACTAACACCTCAATTATCCCGGAATATGAATTCCACTCAGCTATGTACACTTGTCACAACCACCTGTTTACATCACCAAGACACAGTAGTGTTTAACAGAAACCTCTAGGGAGCAACAAATTACGTTGGAGCCTCCAGCTTAAAACTAAGCATGCTTCACAACAGCTCAACCTAACCTCATAGTTTCCAGAACAAAAGTGCACCCAAGTGACAAACGCTGGATCAACCATTCCATATACCCAAGCCCATGCTCAAGGTTACCTCCTAAATTACAGAACCTCAGCCATGACCAGCAAACTAGGTCATACATATTACACACAGATCTTCATCCTGCACAAATCAAATGGCGACAATCAACTCCAGCTAATGAAGAACAGTCCTAGATAACAATTTGGACAGCTGATTGTACTGAAAGTTGTGCTGACATCTTAAATAATTCACAATTCACCATAAAGAAAACCTAATTTCTAAAACGCATTATCAACTTAGTTACAGAATATCAAACTCAACTGCAACTGTCTTTTCTCACAGCTATGCATAATTATGTCACCTTTACAATAACATCAGTATTTGCAATAAACAATGCAATGAGAGCAATTCACACAATGACTGCTATTACAGTTCAAAATGACATTCAAGGTCTTTTAGCTTTGAGGGTCAACAAGTACATTAATGGACATAGGCTTATTCAACTATTTACATGCTATTTACAACAATAAACTAGAAAGAGGCACAAATCTTTGTATCATTCATCAGAATCAAAATCAAAACACTTTTAACCTGACCCGGTTAGCAAAACCATCGCAATTAAGCGATTTAAATCACTTCTCATCCACACTCATTTAACCACAATTCAAGGAAAAACAACAATTAAAGACCGAGTTGCATTTAAAGGAACATCATTAGAGATTTGCATACATGGTGCTAACCTATCCTCTCAGCCTATCATTAATCTTTACAGAACACATCAAAACAATGCAATCAATAAACCAAAAATCATCATCAAAAAGAAACCTAGAACCTATGCTCAATTCAACATCCACAGTTCTAAAACTCAGCTACCGGACATTCCACTTAAGCACTATATGTCTTGAAACACCTTCAACGGTTTACAAGGTCACCACAGGGTCTAATGAGTGCATAAAGGCGTGAAACACGGATGCAACTACATTAACCTTTGACCAGCACCGGATTCAAATCCAAAAGTTCCTTAAAACTAATGCTAACTGCTCACAAGAAGTCTTTGCACACATAGGACTAATAACAGCATGAGCTAACCTGTGGCCCTCATAGGACGAAATACAGCCTACGCTAACCTATGGCAAAACACCCAGGACTATTATGGCTCAGCTAACCTATGGCAACCCGTGACTCTTATAACCATCACTTTGTAAACTACCAGTTTACCATCAAGACATCTAAACTTTCCCATTGGCACACCTGACAATAGTTATCCGAGCTACACTTCCAGTCACTCAAGGAATAATCTAACAGTCAGACACATGCTATTAATCCCAGCAAAATACACATGTCAAGCAATTCAATCAATACAAATCTGCACAGCACATGTTTAATAAACAGTCTGGAAAACTAAAATATCTCATCAAAAGGAACATAAAACCAGGCTCCTAGCCTAAGCCTAAACCGATCGCCATTATGCGACAACCCACATTAATTCAACCACAATATGTACAACAACTGAACAACATCAGTCTGGTAAAACAAAAGAACTACGTCATCAAAATCAAACGTAAACTAGGCTGTCACAGACCTATAACCCAACCTGGTTAACCAAACCATCGCAATTAAGCGATAAGCATCATTTCTGCTCACAAATTTGCAAGGAAAGCAGAACCAAACAATTAAGGGCTCAAAGAAGGAAAATACATGAAATTCAAGCCTGAACATATAATAAACCTTTAACCCACATCATAACAGGTGATCGTTCATCTACTTAGGTTCTAAACCGCAATGGCTTCTCAACCACCCTCTTTGGCCGTACCTCCCTCTGTATTTCAGGAATCTCACTAGCATCTAAGGATTCCCCGCCATGGTCCATGTCCACCTTCATTTCCTCGGATAGATAGTTCGCCGTTCCCATTCGTCGCGTCGGGAGCGAACAGACTGTTTCCTGGCGAGCCATTGTTCGTGTTCGAGCACACGAGCACGCAGGTACAACACAGTGTAACTGATACAAAAGAGACTCGTCGTCGAGGTTGACCATTCTTAGTGCCCGAACAGAACCGGTTAGTACTGTCAATTGAAGGAACTAAGGGCATCTCCATCACTGGAACTACCGAAAGTTTACGCTGGACCAAACTGCCTGTTGCCGCAGTCGCCCACACACGAGTTAAATCGTTACGTCCTTCCGTCAGTGTTCCACTGTTACTCGGAATACAGTTCGAGGATTCACTTGAAGAGACTCCTCTTTCGGTTGGACCATTGTCAGTTCCAGGTTCAACCCAATTCATTGATGCGGACAACAGGTCAGCGAAGGAGGCTGCTTCACCTTCAATAGTGGTAGCTATCGGATTCATAACATCTACTTCCGCTGACGTTTGTTCTTCATAGGAACCGTTACGAGACCTGTCATCCAGATGACTGGCTAACGTAGTGTTCAACGAACCAGAGACAACTTCCATTGCGAACGTTGTTGGTTCAGTTGTCTTTTCAGTTACGTCGACAATGTTCTCGTTCACTGTCACTGAAACAGAGTCTAACAGGCTCGGCTGTGTAGCACATTCTTTTGCTTCCGGTTTCAGGTCGGGAAGGATGGCATAGATGTCAGTGTCTATTTCACTCGTAGCTGGAGACCGGACATCCTTGCTCACAGCAATTTTTCGGCATTTCGCTGAACAGGGCAAACTGTACAAGGGAAACAACTGTCCTTGTAAGCAGAGCGATTTTTCACTAAAATTCCAAATGGCTTTTTGTTTTGCAAGCCATTCCAGCCCCAGGATCATCTCAGTCAAATGTTCTGCAACGAGACAGTGGACCACAAACCAGACTCCAGAGGTTTCAAACGCCACATTGACTTCACCCAGAACGCTGACGGAACTTCCGTTGACGGCTTTCAGAGTCCGTTGTGATTCGGTCAGAGACTTCAGGTCGATTAACGATGCAGGAATAAGTGACATATCTGACCCCGAGTCTACGAGCGCCAAGACATTTCGCCCGTGTACTCTCACTTTCAGATAAGCGTTCGTACTTCCTTTGATATGTCTCGTATTGGTTGTTTCATCTGGAACTGTTCCATCTCCATTAGGTTCCAGACCGTTCTGCTTCTGTGGACAATTCCTCTGGTAGTGCCCTTGTTGTCCGCAGAAATAACATCTGTCATTCAACCGACGCCCCCTCCAGTTTCGGTTGTCTTCTTCTCGATTCCTTCTGTTAACGCCAGGACTCTGCCTCCACGATGTTTGCCAGGGAGTCTTCAGGAAAGTCTGTTCCATCTCCTTCGCTGAAGCATTCGCTTGAGCAGCTAATCGCTGTTCAAACTGTTGTTGTCGTCGTTCCATAGCTGCCATCTGTTCTTGCAACCGAGCTGCTAGGCTTTCTACTGTCATCTCACCTTCTCTCACCGTTTTCACCCGGCCATTTCGTTTGTCGAAGTGTTCTTCCCTTCTCCTTGAACTCTGGTTAGCTTCTAACCGAACAGCAATTTTACAAGCCAGATCCAACGTTGTCGGATCACGGTCACGGACACGCATGGCCAGATCAAAGTCATTCAATGCATCCAAGAATGCATCTACTGCCACCGTTTCACTCATTTCGTTGGCTGTTCCCGGATAAGCCAAAACCATTAAGCGTCTTACGTCTTGAGCCAGAGCATGAAGGCTTTCCCCATCTTTCTGTCGTCTTGCTCGTAACTGTGTTCTGTAGAGAGCTGTCTGATCTGAACTACCATAACGTAGACGAAGACGTTCGACCAAGGCTGACCAGGATGTCACTCCAGAAGAACTGAAGTCCCACAAGACCTGTGCAGCATTTCTCGATAATGAACAGATGAGTTGACCCAAGCGTTCAGAATCCGCCCACTGGTTATGAGCTGCGCAAATCTCGTACTTGGCTAAGAAGGCTTCGATCGGAGATTGGCCATCGAATCTTTCTAACTTGATCCACTGTTTCGGCTTGACCGCTGGTAGACAAACAGACTCATCTGCGAGTGGAAGACTTTTCGACACAGAAACCACAGGTTCAGCTTCAGTAACCGGTTTCATAGTTGCTCCATCTCTTACTGTTGCAATGGTTTTCAACTCTGGTTTTGCAGTAGCGACAACAGCAGTCGTACCAGCTGACACCGGCTCAGTTGTTCTCGTTTCCTTCTCATTGACAACAGGAGTTACAATGGTTGACCGTTCATCAATCATCTTTTCAGAAACATTATAGTCACTTTTTGTCAGCACAGCTTCGGTTGTTGACACTCCAAGCTTACTAAGCTGACTACACACCACTTGCAACTGTGCAACCATTTCTTTCCATTCTTCATAACTTGTTGGTTGCATAGCATTTCTGTTATCACTTCTATTCAGTTCAGTTCCACTTACTATTTGACATCTGTTCTCTTGTTCTTCTGTTGGAACCAGCTGTATTGCGGTCGTGACCACTGGACCCATCTTCGACCACGTTGTTTCCATCGTTGACCCATGCATCATCGATGACTGCACAGGACTGGTCACTGTTGCTTGCGTTTGCCCCAACATTGGACTGTTCATTGGCATCAACAGACTGACTGGCTTTTCACGATAAGCAAACTGGCTTTGGCTTATCTGCTGATTTCTACTGTAAACTGGCCTCCTCTGATTAGCCATTGACAACCAACCCATGTCATTTGAATAACATTCTGTGTCGGGTAATACACTTGATTTCAACTGGTCTTTCTCGGATGTCGGTTCATGAATAGGCCCACTCTGCATTTGCATAGCTTGATACAATGGTCTCTGATGTTCTCTTGTTGTTACCAGTTCATGATAGTCAGCTTGTGTTACATTGAACCCTTGCACTGGAATTTGATCGACCCAACATGGTTCATCAGGAGCAGCCATACGACCATCATTCAAGTTCTGTCGGTTGTAAAAGATTCTCTGTAATCTTTCAAGGTCATCCACCACCCTTGCTTTTGCTTTTTGCTTTACCATAGCAGTGTAGCAACGTGTGTTGGGCTGATCACGTTCATCTTCCAACAACCGAACTTTACGACGGAGAGCCAGGGCTTCATTCTCCATTTCCTCATATCTTCGTTCTCTCTCATGTGTCTGGGGCCCTGGGACATTATCGACCCCATAAAATCTCTCCCACATATTTGGGTTATTTCCCCTTCTGGGTGGAAGTTCTCTGTAATCTGAAACTAGATACTCAACATCAGAAATGCATTCAACATCATCCAAATGTGCATTAATTTTAGCCTCTTTATTCATCATTAGATCATTATGCCTAATGTCTAAACCTGCTACATCAGATTTCTCATTTAGCATCTGTTCCTTCTTTTTACCAGCTTCTAACTTACTCTGCTTTGCAGCGTTACACTGTAATTGACCCTCCTTCATGGTGCTAAATTGTTTCAAGCCCCACTTCCTGGTGCCAAATTGTCGGGTCCCCCCTTTTGATTCTTCTAGCACTACATCAGGAGGTCTACACTGCCTCTGCAGAGATAACAGAGCATAAGCGCCATTTAAATCATCTACTGAAGCTGCAGGAACAGGGTTTGCTAACTCTACACCTAGATCTGGTCTATGTATTAAGCTAGTGCCCTCGTTAGTGACAGGGCTTGCACCAAGGTCACCCCCGGGGTTATCCAGGTCCTCACCACTACTCCTCAACTGTACCAGGGATGCGCCAGAGTGTAAGGTGACAGGACATGTGCCTGCGGACTTCGGGTGGAAGTCAACCCGCTCCTCTAGCGAATCAGGGTTCTTCTGAATTGGGGACCCAGCCTTTTGAGGAGATCCAGGGTAACCCAGGTGCTTACCAGGCTCCGTACTATCCACTAAAGACCTTAGCTGCAACAGCTCTGCCCAAAGTGACTGATTCTCATCTATGGCCTTCTGCATTGGACTTAAATTGCTACTACCGGGGAGGACTACACTATCTATCCCCTTGGCCATACCCCTTGCATTTCCATCTTCTTCCTCATCAGACATGAAATCAGACATTGGAATGTCGGCTTAGCCAATAACTCAGGTTTTATTTAAAGACAGATTAATTCAACAGTGATGTACAGCAATTCAGAAAGTCTGCGATTTGCAGTATCGAGCTATACAGGTGTAATCAATTTCAATCAAGTAAAGCCAAATCAGAATTAACTTAACAAACTGACAGGCTGCGGCCAATAGCAACATAAATCAAACCCCGTGTCACTCTATTCAATCACAAAAGAACTTAGAAGAGTTATTGTGCTCATGCGGTGCTTACTTAAGGGCGGCCATTTGCAATTCTTAAACAGGCGGGAGGGAAGCTCAATTCTACTCACTCAAACTACCTAATCTGGGCGCTATAGCAATTGTCGACGATACCACC
Organism: Aporrectodea caliginosa; assembly: GCA_020284085.1. NCBI lineage: Eukaryota > Metazoa > Annelida > Clitellata > Crassiclitellata > Lumbricidae > Aporrectodea > Aporrectodea caliginosa. Next base: position 956,628 of record JACEVL010000033.1, on the reverse strand, counting down.
TCAGTCTTGCGGACAAAATCCACAAACTGGCATATACCTCGTATCGCATCAAACACAAAATGCCTATAATCTAGGTTACAAGAAACCCACAACGCCAAAATGTCATCCGCCATCGGCCAAACCAACCCAAGAAGACGGAAGTACGTCACCAAAAACAGAGCACTGAAGCCCTACGTGACCTATTTCTCTGCAAGATCATTGGCCGGTTCAACATCCATCAGAACTAGGATAAGGCCTGGTTTTTAGAAAGCCTTCTATTCAATAGGCCTATCTACTGCAAACAGGTTACCAAAAAGGCTGGATTTTACACATGTAGGCCGTTTCCGCCGACAAAGATTATTTTTGATATTGTCTGTCCTATTAGAGAGAGCAATAGACACTCTAAAAGGTGTCTAATCATCGCCTTCAGTTGAAGTCTATAACGTTTTCAAGTCTATAATTGGCGTGCGTCATTTCTACACAGCGTGTTAACAGAATTTGAAAATACATTTACAAATAATAAATAAAGAAGGAAAGAATGTAATCAGTCAATAAGTCAATCTGCCGATCAATTTATCATCAGCTAATGGTGTAGATCAGTGCTTCCCAAAGTGGTGGTCCGCGGACCGGTGCCGGTCCGCGAGCCCTCAGTTGCCGGTCCGCAAAGTGAGTAAAAAATCTGGTCAAATTGTCTCTGAATCAAGAAATGGCTATTATATTTTTTTAAATCATAACAAAACACACTTACTGTATTAGGCTAGCATTTAAAGGGCAATAGAGTCTTAGAATTGATTAAACATGCATTTAAATCAATTGGAATAAATATTCGAGGAATTTAGGTGATCGAAAACGGAAAAGATAAATAATGAATAATTTTGGCACTGGTTCTCCTGCAGTGGAAACATTCCTGCCGGTCCGTGACACTGAAAGTTAATTCCTGCCGGTCCGTGACACTAAAAAGTTTGGGAAGCACTTGTGTAGATCATCATATTATGTTTCTTATAGTATCGGTATTTTATTGTTGCTAACCTGCTACCTTCTTGGATTAACGAACAACCGCAGCTGCCGTATATATAGCTTCATTTAAAGACGTTTTGAAGGTGTCCAATAATATCCCTGCATTCGCCAGAGTTGAATGCCTTCCTGTGGCTTCAAAGGCCATAGATGGCTACAGGAAAAGTTGAACGAAAGTGGCGTTATGGTAAGGCGCTGTCTCTAAATACCACTGACTGTGAGTTTGAGTCTGCCTAACGCACTTCGTGTCTAAGATTCAGAATTATTCACCCTATGCGCGTTATAAGTTAGACAAACAATTATATTTTCAAATAATAAAAAATAACTATAATAATAAATCGGTGAATCAATCAGAAAAAGCAACTGGGTCGATAAATCAATAAATAAATAACTCAATTAGTCAATAAATAAATCTTCCCAACAATTAGAATCAATCAGTCAATCAATCCGCCAATCAAACTGGCAAGTACGCTTTCATCGAGGAATAAGAAGTTAATAAAAAAAATCAATCAAGCATTCAATGAACTTTTCATTTATGTTTGTATGCAGTAAGTCGAGGAATTAATCGAAATCAAAGAATTATAATACAGTGAAAATATGCCAGTGTAAACTGATGGAGTAAGAAACGTAAGTGTAATGCTATGTAAGTTTCAGTGTAAGTACAGTAACATGGAAAAGGCAATATTTTGTCTTGCCTTTGTCTGATGTGTGTAGTCGAAAGTAAAAAAACACAAGAACAGTAAGTAGCCTATCGTTGATTGTTATTTAGCCACCTCTTTTAAGCTTTTAATTGGCTCTTTTACCTACGATATTAAGAATCGTATAATGTTCAATTATCCAAGTCAATATTGGGCGAAACGAATTTGATCATTAGATTCCAAAACACCGCCAACTGGTCTGTGTGAAAAGTGCAACGTTCGGAAAACCATCCTACGCCTTTTCCAGAAACAACATGACTGTGACAATTGTAGTGCCCGGAAAACCACTCCACAACCTTTCAGAAACAATATACTGCACTCTCTTCGTGTAATTCCGTCAGATTATTTTTAAAAAATGTAAGGGAAGTTCGACGTCAACAGCCATAAGATGTCTCTAAATACTGCATGATGCGACCCTCTTACTACATGCTTTTGCATGATTTAGGTTCTTTAAGGCCATTTAATGACTGTCAAGACGGTTGACTTCGACCCTACCAGCGCGTTTGAAAAAAAACATGCACAAAAGTAGATTTGACATTCGTAGACTTCAGTTGTATTGTAATATTTGATGAACCACACTTAAATGATGTACTCTCGGTATAAATAGGCCTAACGCCAACGAATTTTTAATATTGCTGTGATCCCTTACAGCACACCTTTAACACGCTTTAAATCGTTGCTATATATAATTATCGTCAATTGATTTCACTTGGATTTGCCATGAATCACAAACAAATGAACAAAGGAACTTTCTCCGAGTGTATAAATAGAAATTTAAAATAGTATCATATTATATATAGATGCTGTATTTATATTTTTAAATTGTAGTCAACGCTGTTTGATGTCAGATGAGGACGTTTAACCATGGATATAATGATAAAAATACAAAATAAAAAATAAAAATTATTATTATAATTGCGACCCTCTTACTGCACACCCCTAAAACTCTTCAAAACGGTGCTATTTGAACGAAGTGACGGTTATTACAGTTCAGGATGCAAAAACGAACTAAGGTCCGATCGACGTCAACACTCACTCCAGTTAAACACTGGAGTGAGTGTTCACTCATCTTTGGTAATTCAGTGCCCAAGCGCAGCTACTCATGTTTTGCATTGTAACTCAAGGTTTTAGTATCAGTTGGCACACAATCAATGTCCTTTACCTCGCCACTGCCCGTACTCTGGTATTGCCAGTCATGTGCCTGGATTGAGGAGGAGAGCGACGTTAGTCATCTTAATAATGATGCATGAAAGAATTATCTCATAAAGGAATGAATGACTTTATGAACGAATGATTAGTTGCCTCGAAGAAAGACGCATAGGCAGAAATAGATTGTAAAGCTAATTTCTTCACCCTTAGATACGTTTATGATTCACAAAACGTTCTCCTTTCATCTCCACGTCGGCTTTTTGTTTATTTCAACAGTTTAACGACATCCTGTGGTTGCTATATGCATGGCCGCTGACGTCGCAAATGCAAATCGTATAATTATCAGTTCAATTTCCTTGATTTCAGATCGTTCGTTCTTCGTAACATCAATTTAGTTTCTTCCCATTTGAGAGTAAAGTATACATGTATACTGTATAGGCCTACATTTATGTACATAATTTGGCCTATTACGGCTCTTTTCAGTGACCATGATAATTAGATAATTATGCTTTCTCGTGGCTATTAAGGTGTCGTTATTAGCCAACTTTGGATTTGAAGTGCAGTAAAACCGCCTTACTTCTGCATAGCTCTTTTGATTAAGCTGCGCCTTCGAGGTCGATGCTTGTAGTGCCAGTTCAAGGCATGCGTAAGGGAGGAGGGCGACGCTAGTTATCTTTGTTATAACACAGCATTGTTAAACAGAAGGTCGTGGATACAGTCACGCCCGACGTGAGCCTATACCTGGGACTAGGATCACGCCCGCCTCGCAAAAGGTCATTGCATGTCACATGATTGCGTGTACCTGAAACATGACACCGATAAACATTGCCGATTGCGGTGCAAGGTTGTTCACCGTGTTTTCTAAAGACGACACTAACCCTAACCTTGACCCTAACCGACCCTCACGACGCCTAATCTGACCCTAAACGACACTCACGACGCCTAATTTGACCCTAAACGACCCCACGAATCCTAACCTGGCCCTAACCGACCCTCAAGATGTCCGCCATATCAAAATTCCACGGGAAGACAACAAGTTCACGTGACAGGCTTTAGCCAATAACGCGACGGGCGTGAATGTAGGTAGTACTGGGGTTCCGCTAACGCCCGAGGCGTGAACGGATCCACTACGTACACAGAAACTACAAACACGAAAGACAATTAGCGATACCCTTCTCATTTTAAAGGAGCTAGACTACCCCACCTCTACGTAACATTGATGTCTGCTCCTTCTTTTTCTGCTGTTGGTGAACTCAGTAGACCGTAGCCTGGTCAACGATGCGAAGAGAAACTGCCTCCTCTCTACGGTCTCTCTGGCATACTCGGATGTTCCCTTGACAACTCTTAACAACGCCTCTGCCTTGACACAGAGCTCGTCATTGACCTAAGTTAAATCTGATAAAACTATATGAAACCTAAACTAAACTGTTTTATTAGCATACATGTTTACTATGTTTTAATGCTGAATTCTGTTACATTTATTTGAATATGCTACAACACGTGGGCTATTATAAGCGTTCAATAATAATTTTCTTCGTTATATATATATATATATATATATAAGTTATGTTGCTTGATGCGTCGAACTCAAACATTAATTTCTTCGACCTGCTGAATAACTCCCACGACCCTGACGCGGCCTGCTGAAATTGTACAGCTGGCGCCGCCACTGGTCCATTTCTTTAGTTCTGATTATGATTTCTCATAATTATACGGTCTACGTCAATTGCCGTGGTTAGTCATACGATACAGGGATACACTAAAGTGAAAACAACATCTCTACTTGCTAAGCCACATTAACACCGAGAACTGTTCAAAGTAATTTATGTCAGTGTCAATGGTCTTTATTGTGAAAATGTCGTCAAAACTCTGCATCCTTCAATCACTGCCGTTGAGCGTCTGTTATTGTTTCACATTACAATTAGACGGTATCTTAACTCCGCTACTATCCTAAGACATACGCTGGTAATGTCAGTCTCAAGCCTGAAATTGGGCAGGAGGAGGACGCAACTATTGTCATTGTTACGACAGTGTCGTTAAACAGAAACTACTGTTTGAGTAGGCCTATAATACAGGAGGCTGTATGGAAACCGTACAAAGAACTTACTTCGAAGTTGAAAAATGGCATAGAGGCCTATTGATTGGTGGCAACCCGTGAACCATAAGCCCAGTGTATTAGCCAAGGGTTGTGTCGTTTTCTTAAGCTCAACATTTCGCAAAGGCGCTATTCAAACGCTAAGTTCAGGGCACCAGCTTATTCACGAGCGCAGCATCGTATCAGAGGAGATCCGAGTCCTTTCTTGCTAGAGAGAGAGAGAGAGAGAGAGAGAGAGAGAGAGAGAGAGAGAGAGAGAGAGAGAGAGAGAGAGAGAGAGAGAGAGAGAGAGAGAGAGAGAGAGAGACAACATGGACAATTCGCCAAAAGTCAATCTTTCACCTCTACGTTAGAATTCAAGACGACTAAGGCGGAATAAAAGTTCTGTATATGTAATGTGAATCATTTGTTATTATTCATGTTGATTAGATAAGTCGCACGGGAAGTTAATGATGATTGAAGATTCACTGTACTGCATTGTATTTGTATAGACACAGCGATGAGTATCTGCTTAGAAAATCCAATCAGAAGAATCTGTGAGAGCTAGATTTTCTACTTTCGAATACGAATAAAAATCTACTAAGTTCTGTTTATCAAAAGGAAAGTCACGAAAATTCCGGGTCGAAAGAAATTAGTGAAAAGATTTGCGAAGCTAACCGTCGACATTCACACCTTTAAAACAGTTTTAGGAGAAGCTATATGAACGTCAATTCTAATTCTAATTTCTAATTCTGAATTCTAACGTAGAGGTGAAAGATTGACTTTTGGCGAATTGTCCATGTTGTCTCTCTCTCTCTCTCTCTCTCTCAAAAAAAAAATTAATGAAAAGCCTGTACGGCTAGAAGATTAATTTTGTTTCTTTTTAATATCAAAAAGAAGGGAAAAAAGGAGAAAAAAAGAACAACCACCTGTCAAATTTCATCGTTGCAACTTCCTGTCAGAAAAGAAGCAAAGACAAGAAAAGAGAAAGAATTCTGATGAAAAACATTATTCGAAAATGAACTTAAATACGTCAAAAACTTTAAAGTCGTCAATATCCTTTCAGAAATAGAATCCAAGACGGAAAAAAGATAAAGAAAACTGATGAAAACACTACACGAAAATGAACTGAAATGCATCAAAAACTATAAAGACGTCAACGGCCTTTGTTGCTAAAAGATGTCATTAAACATTGGATAAATAAATATACGAACGTCATTTGGTTTATTGGTTTAGTTTCTAGTTCCATTTCTCTTTCTGTAAGTTCTAGCAATATAAGGTCTACGTCAATGGCCTCGGAAGTCATAAAATGCACGGATATAAACTTCACCACTCTGGTAGTGCCAGTCTCAAGCCTGGAGAAAGGAGGAGGGAGACGCTAATCATCTTTGCTATGATACAGCGACGCTAAACAGAAACTACGCACACAGACTCAGCAGTTTACAAAATATAATAAGGTCTATGCCATTTAGTTAATAAGTTAATAAATAATTAATTAAACAATCAATTGAATAATAAATTAATTAAGTAAGTATGTACCTAAGTAACTAGCCTACGACTTACTTCTTAAGTAAGCATTATGAGGATTATGCCGACTTTATAAAAAAATACAAACGCCTTTACTTGCTGCTCGATCCTGCAGTGGGTTTGCCCCTAGCTCTATTCGCCCACCTCGACCGGGTTTTTCGTTCTGCTGCGTCTTCTTGGGCGCATCCCGAAATATGCCTCTGTCTCAGCTTGTATGCATGACACGCTGCACTGGATTCCAGTCACGCAGCATATATCCTAAAGGAAGCTGTGCTGGTCTGGCGGTGCCTTCTAGGTAGGGCCCAGACCTTCTTGTGCCATCTCTGTCGTCCGGTCTCAGATAGGCTGCAGCCGGACGTCAAGTGCTTCGTTCCTCTGCCAGTGGCGAACTTCTTGTTCCCTGCGCTAGTGCCTGGACTAGGTATTACCACACATTCTATATTGCTGGCCCCTCCACTTAGAATGGACTTCCGTTGGAGATACGACTACTGTCCAGAAACAGTGCAATTAATAATATCTTTTACTAGCTGCTCAAATTTCATTTGCATTGCCGTGTTTTGGATGGGATAGCCTCTGAGTATAGGCTTCTTGAAGGGGTGCTATATATATTCTCACAATGAATGAATGAATGAGGGGGGCCCGATAGCGCATTGGATAACATCTGGCACAGAGGCCGAGAGTACCGAGAGGTACCGAGTTCGAGCCCCCGTTGGGCGGATATGCCTTGTAGGCTGCTATTAGCGCCGTTGTATTGCAAGCTGTCTGTTCTGTTAGTAGTTAAGATTTCAATTGCGTAACATGTAAATGTACAGCGCAGTTCGTTTGTCAGGCGCTTATTAAAGAAAAGATATTATTATTATTATTGATTCTGTGACACACAATGAATTGGTGATCCACTCAGACTATCTGGGTGTGCCACAGGCCATCGGACAAAGACAGTCTTGTGGAAGACTAGTTAGTATTCTTCGAGTGTCCTAGATCAAGTTTTCAGGAAGCCTCTTTGCAGTGTGACACTGCACTGCCAGTGTCGACTAGTTAGGAACTGTTAGGAAACTAAAACAAGAAAATTGTCGACGGCGTGACGCTCCGGTGTTTGAATTTCCCAATTCTTCTTGCCAGTTTCTGAAGAAGTCGTCATAATGAATAGTTTGCACTTCACTGTACTCCAAGTTCCGTGATATTTCTACAGTGGTACGATTAAGCGATGATTTCGCCAGCGTGTCTGACTGTTCTTATCTTCGAGTCCCAAATGGGCGGTCATCCAGACAAATTTGGCCACATCTTGGCGGCCTCGACTATTCGTTTTTGCGAGAATTCAGCAGTCCCGTAGTAGGTGCTGTGGAATACATGAGCAACTGTTGTCATAGATCCCAATAGATCTACCTACCAAACGCCGTAGCCGTTTATATAGCATCTCTGGATAACATTATAAAGGTGTCTACAGGAGCATTTACATTAAACATCCTTTAACCGCAAATTTTGGCATCAGAGACTGTTGACGCGTATTGAAAACACTTATTAGCATTTATCTCTAACTGACAAGTTTCTTAGATAATTTTCCGGCATTTCTGATATGTTAACATTGTCTGAATGCCGTAGATCACTTTTTGACGGCAATATTCATCTCTTTTGCAGAGTCGCCTGGTTAGAGCACTGGATCAGGAAATGTAGCACGGTTTCCGGGACGTAATATGTGTGGGAATTTCAACTAATGTGCCTACGCTAGCGATAGAGTAAAGACAGTAAAGACAGTAATGCCCCAGTTAGCACTGGTTAGTTAGTTGCTGGTTGAGTAGGCAGTGGCCAAAACGGAGCCTGGAGATAGCTACTTCTTTCGACGGTTTCCATCCTTGAACTTGATCGAGAGATCCGCTTTTGGTTCGCACTGTGGGTGTCACGCTCCGGTGTTTCAATTTTCCCATTGTTCTTGTCATATCTGATAAAGTGGTGACGATAAATAGTTTTGCACTTGGGTGTGACGCTCCGATGTTTGAATGTTCCATTCTTCTTGTCTGATAAAGCGGTGACGATAGATAGTTTGCACTTCGCCGCACTACAAGTTCAGTGACAGTTCTACTGTGTTGTGATTAGCGCTAATCATGTCACAATGTCGGCCTGTTCTTTTCCCTCGATGCACAGATTGGCGGGTGTCCAGACAAATGTGACCACACCCCGTCGACTTCGACTGTACACATCGTGGAAACTTAGGAAATCCCGTAGTAGGTTATGCCTTGTGAAAGATTATCTTTGTTCGATGGCCTTTAGGACACCGCGAGAGATTGAGCAGATGACCAATTGATTGTGTTCCACATATTCCACCCATTCAAGCTTGCCTTGATGGCCAACATTTCGTCGGCGTGGATTGACGAATTAAAGCTCAATCTGAAGCTCTTGTGATATGCTTTCAGCCTTTTACGTCCGCCATTTGTCCGTGAACCGTCCGGGATCTAGCCTCCACTAGGCCTATTTGTTTGTTAGTTTCTTCCCATGCATCGGGCAACGCATCTTCTCCATTTGTCTCTTTCCATCGCTAGTCGTTCAGCCGCAGCACACGACATCTCCAAGCATCTTAAGTCGTCCATAATGGTCTCCGGACAATTCTTCAGTGGTCTTCCCTTTTGCTTTTTCCAACAGGGATCCAGCTCGTTGCATTCGGTAGGGGAAAAAGCAGCCTAAAAATGCAGACTTAAGCGACAACTTGTTGCTACCTTGGCCGATTACACTATCGTGTTTTTTTAAAACTCGCCTTCGAATAAATTGTCTTTTTACATTTTTTTCGTTTAATATTTCTTAAGTCTGACAATTGCTGTTTTTTTTTAATTTGCCTTCGATACCATTATCCATTAGCCTACTCCTAGATATCAATAAACCACTTCAAGTCGATGCTTATTTATAGATCATTAGCCGCCGTTTCAAAGGTGTCCAATAAAACGCATTGCTTTTGCACAGTTTAGGCCTTGAAGGACACCTTATGACCAGGGTCAATCCAGGTAAGTTATCTGATATAAAAGAAATAATATTGAACGATAATATGGTTTCTTTTTACATAAAATATTTTAATTAAACCATGAATTGATTATTATCTCTATTTTATATCAAATATTTAAATTCGGATTTCAAATCCGCTTTATCTAAAACGCCGTTGTGATGACGCACAATCACAAACGTGACAATCAATGGTCAAGAAAACTTTCAATACTTCTTACGTACATAGCTGATCCCTGCATCCTGCATTGACAGCATTCTTTCTGAACCTGACCATATCTCTAATAATTATTGGGCATCCATTAGCAATCTTACATGTAAATTAAACCATGCTAAGACCAGAGAAATGGTCGTCATACGGCCGAGGTTCAAACCTATTGCCCATCCTCCCTTCATCCCTGGCATCGAGCGGGTCCAGGAGATGGTTATTTTGGGTGTCACCATCTCTGGTCGAATTGACTTTGGGGCAAGCATTGACAAAATATGCTGCAAAGCCCGAAAATTCATGTTCACGCTACGTGTTTTGGTCGCCCACGGTCTCCACGGTCAACGTCTCTTTGACGTTGTTAGAGCTACTACCCTCGCACGGCTACTTTATGCCTCCCCTATTTGGTGGGGATTTCAACTGTAGGGGAACGTAAGCGCCTTAACGGTATTCTGAGAAAATTGAACCATTCAGGCTTCCTCCCTGACGATTTTCCTAATTTTGATAAATTCTGCTCTTGAGCTGATTCTACTCTATTCCGTTCAATTCTTTAAACCTTTGTCACGTCCTTCACGACTTCCTCCCTCCCCGTAAAATCACTCCATACAATACGCGACCCAGGCGGCCAGGCCACGTGATCTCACCCAACCTAGAATTGATGCCTTTGCTAAAAGAAGTTTTATTATGAGAATGTTATATAACTTTGCATAAATGTTTGTATTATTTATTTTTTCTGTAAGCTACTCTGCGTTTGCTGGTAGTCAAATAAAGAATAGTCTTACTTACTTACTTACTGTCGTTAAACTCTGGATCCATTAAGCCACATAACATCTGTGGAAATCATTCTTAAAGGTGCTTAAGAAGCGCGGATATTAAGTACTTAAGAATCGCAAAAGATAAAGTTCAACAACCAGATGAAAATTGTGCCGTGTGAACTTGAACGATTGATTATGAATCTTAAAATTACCCAACTGATATATGACATATGCAATGTTCGGAATGCCTTCGCACACCTTATTCAGAAATTATATACAACACTATCGTCGTGTCATTCCGTCAGATCCGTTGTTTTCACTTTAGCGTATCCGTGTATTATGACTGCCACGACCATCGATATCGACATTATTTTCCTAGAATCCATACAAGGATCCTGAGTGGCCGAGTGGGTTGGTATCCCGCTCTCCACGCCGGCGACCAGGGTTCGATTCCCGGTCGGTCGGTTTATCAGAGATTAATTTCTCGGATCTTTACTGCGGGTGGCTCGGTCGCAATATAAACGTGGAGTACAATACAATACAACACAACACAATACAACTGGGGCGCGGTGGTTTAGGGGTATGTTCGGTGCCTTGCAGCTGGAGGGTTGCGGGTTCGAATCCACCTCAAAGCCGCCGCGTAGGGACCCTGGGCAAGTCCTTCACTCGCAATTGCTCATGCGCTTCTGCGTGAAACTCCGATTAAGCGTCCGCGCAGTAGTCGGGAGCGCCTCTGAATGAGAATCTGGTAGGGGCGCTTTAACAAGTGTTCAAATACAATACAATACCATACAATACAATACAATACAATAAGGACGCTTAAGGACTATACTGATTGACGAAGTGACACTTATAATATTATTATGGCCTCTGTGTAAGCTGTTTTAAAGGTGTTTAGAAGAGAAGCAGAATTCAATAGAGTGTATCCGGGTATCTTATTATTACCAGAAACGAAAAACAACTATAAAACAACTCAACGAATAGATTGGATTGGATCCACAGTTTAACGGCAGCTTATGACAACATAGGCTCTCGCCGACGACAAAAATTATTTTTGGCATATTGCAGCTCTTTTAACTTAGCGAATAGACAAGTGAACAAATAGACAAGTGACCTATATAATTATACACTGTGTCCGGATAAAAAGGGACCCCTTTTGTTATCATGAAAATAAACTAGTAAATATTCATGGATTTTTAAAATTCCAAAACCATTTTAATCCTGAGATAATTTGCTAACATGGTTAAAATGTAAAATTTCCTGTCATCAAATAATTACGTCATAATGACGTCATTTGCATCAAAATTTAAGTATGACAAAAAATTGTTGCGTCGGATGATCGGATCGTCGTAAAACGGAAATCCATTTAACAGAACCAGGCGGGAAAATATGTGGAACTTTTCCCCGTGATTGTTTGCTGTCGGAAAAATTGTTGTTTGATATCCAGGGTATATTCGGATTATTACACATTCCAACAAGATGGCGCTCCAGCTCACTGAGCTCGTGAAACTGTTGAACTGCAGACAAAGGAGACTCTGGATTTCATGCCTCCTAATCTTTGACTGCCAAACAGCCCGAACTTTAATCCCGTTGATTACAAGATTTGGGGACTAATGCAATAGAAGGTTTACAGGACAAAGATCAGATACATTGAAGAACTCCGTGCGCGTATTGTTAATGCATGGGATGAATTTGATCAGCTGGTTATCGCTGCTGCCTGTGGCGCGCTCGTCTTGAAGCTTGTGTTGAGGCAGAAGGTGGACACTTTGAGCACGCCTTGTAGTCTAATATTATTCAAATGTAAAAATTAAATTAAACTAAACTTTATAATTGATGAATGACAGTTTAAAATAATATTGAAAATTTTAGATGATTTGTGTGCCGTCCGTGACACTTGAATTTTGATGAAAATGACGTCATTATGACGTCATTATTAAATAACGAAAACTTTTATACTTTATCCAGTATTTAGCAAATTATGTCAGGATTAAAATGGTCTTGGAATTTTAAAAATCGATGAATATTTACTAGTTTATTTTCATGATAACAAAATGGGTCCCTTTTTATCCGGACACAGTGTAGAACATCTGGTAAAAGGTTTTAAAGGTGTGAATAACGTCGTTGAATTTCGTGGATATTTGCGTTACTTTCTGCGGGCCTGGACTTTTTGTGATTTTCTTTAGATAGGAGAACTTTGTAAATTTTAATTTTGATTTAATGACACAATATAAGCGTCACTGGGGATGACGCTTGTAATTATAGCAACGTTTAAATGCGTCTTAAGTGTGCCGCATGTTGCAGTGTTTAGCGACATCTTGTGACTGTTGACGTCGAACTTTCATGTTTCGTGCATATTTTGTAATGCAATGCAACGCATTTCAAACAGACTGGCGGAATAACACGAAGAGTGTGTATTATAGTATTTCTGAAAAACTATGGAATGGTTTACAGAACATTGCACATGTCACATTGTCCAGTTGGTGTATTTTAATAAGATTTTACAATCTATTGTTCAAATTCACACGTCCCAGTTTTCATATGGTTAATTCAACAATTTTGCAAGTCTTAATTACTTAATATCTGCACTTGCGTTAGCCGCGTATAAAAGTTGGAAACGGATGGGTCCAGAGTTTAACGACAGCTTATGACAACAAAGGCCGTTGCCGTCGACCGTCATTATTTTGGCATATTACAGCTCTTATAAAGAGCCTTTAAATAAATCGTTAGGCTACATGATTTGCTTCTAACAGTTATTTCTGAAGCCTACATGTACATGGAAGAAGTGCGTTTGAGAGATTGGTGAATGAACGTGATTCTCGAATATATAGCGCTGGTTGCGTACGTTTTAAAGGGAGAGAGAGTTTTAATTTTGTGTAGAGATATCATCTATTCGAAGTCAATCCTGGCAGACTTCTCCTCTTCTCCTCCTCCTTCCTCTTCTCCTCCTCCTTCATCTTCTCCTCTTCCTCCTTCTCCTCGCGCTCTTCCTCCTCCTCCTCCTCCTCCTCCTCCTCCTCCTCTTCCTCCTCCTCCTCCTTCTCCTCCTTCTCCCCTTCCTCCTCCTCCTCCTCCTTCTCCTCCTCCTCCTTCTCTTCTTCCTCCTCCTTCTCCTCTTCCTGCTCCTCCTACTCCTCCTCCTCCTTCTCCTCTTCCTCCTCCTCCTCCTTCTCCTCTTGTCAGAAACACGACCCTGACCCTTCCCTTCGCCTGAACATACCCCGCCTGAGGAGTGCCACCCTCGGTGGTCTAAGTGACTCTGGTCCGGAGGATAGCCCTCGCTAGAGCCCCGCACCATCTGAGCCTCGGTGGCCAACCCTTACCACTGCAGAGACCGTGAACGGAGAGCAATTCACAGACGCACTCAAAAGAGCCTCAGCCGGTTATTCGTCGACAGAGTTCGGGGTATTTAAAGCCGACCGTTTCCGCCTCTCCACTTGCAACGTACCTGGAGTTGGAGAGCTACTCAGATGCAGCAGGTAAGACAACGAATTTACAAATACTTTAAAGTATTGTGCAGGTTCTCTCAGGTGACGGGCCACCGGAAATCGGTGGCAAAGCACCGGAAGCTGGCCAAGATGGCAGCCAAGACGACGACAAAAGTCCTGCACTTCCGCCCGCCATTACTATTACTAATCCCGAATACTTTAATCAATCTTCTGCAATATGCCAGTCTTAGTAGAATTACAATTATACTGTTGTTTTACAGTAAAGTCTGTAGACACTATTCATCATTGTGTGGCTGGAATTTTCACAGCATCAACTGTCGGGTGTCAAAGTAATTGTAATTGTAATTACGACCATTTATATAGCGTCGTTGGTAGCAAGCTGCTTCTATGACGCTTCACAAAACAGTCTACTGTCAGCGTAAATGTTAGTGGTCGTGGTTACGTAATAGATGCATTTTAACTGTTTTTTTTAATTCGGTAAATCACATTCGCCTACTGCCAGAAAATTCCGCGTAAATGCTCGAAACATCAGCGTTAATCTTGGGTTTGGTGGCGTCTAACTCACACAGTGTGCTTTATTGCGGGGCTCGTCAAAATATTTCTAGATAGAAAGGTTCCGTAGCCGCAAAAGATAGGGAAGCACTGTGGTAAAAGGATGGCTGGATGGATTCGGAGTTTAACGACATCTTATGGCTACATGTACGTCTCCGTCCCTATCGCCCACCTTTCCCTTTTAAACTCTCGTTCTCGCTCGCCTACCCCTGCCTCTGCCTCTCTTCTCTTCTGCTCACTGATCTCTCTTTGAAATGGCAATTTAATATACTGCGGAACGAAAAGAAATCTGGCGACCTATAGCGGTTACTACCCGCAGGCTGCGCCAGTCTCGAACGACCCACAGCGGTGCCATTCTCACTCGAGCGACCTCTAACGACGACTACTCGCTGGTTACGCCAGTTTCGATTTTAGAGTTGCCTCCCTTTCCTCCCTCCCGTCCCCTCCCGTCCCCTCCCTTCCCGTCCCGTCTCCGAAATTCATTGTGACGTCACACAAACAACTTCGTTTCCAATAGTTGCAACACACAGCGGACAAGCAGCCGCGACAACCAAACAGGTCGGAATGGTTTGCTGATTGGAGGGGAGAGGAGGGGAGGAAAATAGCGCATGGGGTCGGTCGAGACTGGCGCAACGTTAGAGGTCGCTCGAGTAAGACGGTTAAGTTTAGGGAGCTCGCACGCTCCACTTCACAGCAGCGCCACTTACCGACTTATATTACACGCAAATTTGAGTTTAGATGTCTGCCCGTTCTAAGACGGTTAAGTTTAGGGAGCTCGCATCATCCACATAAAATCGCATGACCAACAGCCCGCGTAGAATCAAATTTCCGCGTAATGAAAGTCGGTAGGTGGCGCTGCAGTTAGTGTCACATCTCTCTTAGGTCTGGCTCCGCTAAAGTGCCGCGGAAAGCCACCGAGTTGAACCGCTGGACAGTAATAGAGAGCCGCTGCAGCAAGAAGCATGTCTCTCTGTTGTCTCCTGTGGACAGCGTCAGACTACGACCTAGATCTGATATAAAGTTTTGGCCAGTGATGTTAATTGGACCTAAGGTCTCGAGAGCTAGAGGCACGAAAAAGTGCGTGTTAAAAGTGCATTGTACTTGGTCATTTTCCTGTCCGTGGTGATCTCGGCTGCCGCGCTCACCGTCTCTGCCGTGGCCTGGATGTATGATGGTGCAAGGGTATCTACCACCGTCGCGTCCCACACCAGATGGTTTGTGTTTATTGTTTAAATTTAAATTTTTTAATTTTCATTTTATTTATTTTTTTTATTTTTATTTTTTTTTTATTTTTTTTTAAATTTTTTTAGTTTTTTAGTTTTAGTTTTTTAATTTTTAATTTTTTTATTTTTAATTTTTATTTTTAGGTATAGTTGAGTTCTTGACTCAAGGCTTTATAAAGAGTCGGTGGAGAGCGTTTAAAAGATGTATAACGAGATCAGAGGCTTAAGCTGGCCAGGTAAAGAATTCTTGGCGTTTTTAGCTTTCGGGAGTTTTTATTGGGCATAGTCGTATTTTTCCATATTTTTTGTCTAATACCATAAATGCATTTATTGAGGGAGCGGGTGGGTGAACAAGTAAAGCATCAACCCCTATCTACTCAATGATAGAGATCATCAGATTCCCAAATGCATAGCGACATCTGGCGGCAACCAGAGACACTGATTTTGAACATATATGTATAGATGTATATATATAAATATATATATATATATGTATATATATATATATATAGTAATTATCCGTTACATTCATTCATTCATTCAGAGCATTTATATAGCGCCCCTTCAAGAAACTACTCAGGAGCGCTCCCGGCCCAGCCACGACTAAAGAAAAAGACTTGAGGGACTTGTAGAACCCTGTCAGATGGCTTACAAGTAAAAACGGAGCTTAAGTGGTAGGTCATTCCAAATGGAAGGGCCAACAACCGAGAAAGCACGGCGCTGCCTAATAGCCAAGCTAGTCCGTGGAACAAGGAACTCACCCTCGTCGCAGAGCGAAGCACCCGACGCGCTGGAACATCAGACATGCGTTTCAATGGGCTATCGTCTGATTGTGATCCGCATGACGTCATACGCATTATTCATGTCATGAATGTTTAATTATTCGTCATTTATTTCCACAATACAGTCAAGCCCAGGGGCTTAGATATTATATAGGCCTAAGGTGAAGCAATTATTATTATTATTATTATTATTATTATTATTATTATTATTATTATTATTATTATTATTATTATTATTATTATTATTATTATTATTTTTTTTTTACCCGAGGTATCAATGATCCCTCATTTATTTACAGATGCTCAATTTACAGTTACAAAATAGCTTGTTTCCATTAGTACAATCCCGATCGTTTATATAGGTTTTACATATGTCTTATCTGAGTTTCAGTCCCGACAGCCTGTGTCTGAGGTCGCTGACGCTGAACCTGGAAGTCCAGCAGCCGTGTTTTCTTGAGGCTAGGCATAGTTGAAACACCAAGTCTGTCACCCCTTTTCCTCTGAGAAATAAATATTATTATTTTCGTCAGACTATTGTTATTGCTACCAGTACCACATGCTTTATAAGACCATTGGACTGGTAGGGACTGGGATCATATTTAGGAAGTCCTATTAATTACGTGGCGGGTACCGTACGGGTACGGGTATACCCGCGGGTACGGGTCGGGTTGGGTAGTAATTTCGAGTACGGGTCGGGTACGGGTACGGGTAACGGTCCTGTGTTACGGGTACGGGTCGGGTAGCAAAATGCTCTACCCGCAGACCTCTAATGCCCACTATCACCAATTCTATTCAACATCTACATAGAAGAAATTGTTAGAGAAACGTTAGAGGAGCTGGAAGAGGGGGTAAAAGTGGGTGGGAAAATGGTGAAAGCATTGAGATTTGCAGACGATCAAGCGATGACGGCAGGCAGTCAGGAAGGTCTACAACTAATGATGGACCGCTTAAACAGCATATCAATGGACCATGACATGAAAATAAACATAAAGAAAACAAAGGTCATGAAGATGAGTAAGAGAGGGGAAGAAACAATAAACATCACTTTAAATGGGGAAGAAATAGAACAGGTGAAGAAGTTCTGATATATCTGGGAAGTGTGGTTACAGAGGATGCAAGGTGCCATGTGGAAGTGAAAAGAAGAATAGCTATCGGAAAAGATGCATTCTACAAAAGAGGGAGCTCCTCAGAGGCGGTCTAAACAGGAAGCTGAAGAAGAGAATGGTAAAGACACTAGTGTGGAGTGTTGTCCTATACGGCTCTGAGACATGGACAATGAGGCAAGAAGACATAAAACGACTGGAGGCCTTTGAGATGTGGATATGGCGCAGAATGGAGAAAATCAGCTGGGAGGAGCGAAGAACGAATGATGAAATCTTACAGCTGGTGGAAGAAAGAAGATCACTGATAGGCACTATACGGGGGCGGCAGAAGAAATGGATAGGACACATCACCCTACCAAGAGACATCATTGAGGGAAGAATGGAGGGGAAAAAGATGAGAGGTAGGCCAAGAACAATGCTACTGCACTGGATGTTGACAGAGGAGGGATACAGCGGACTGAAAAGAGAAGCAGAGAACAGAGAAAAATGGCGTCGTTGGACATATGAACCTGCCTGAGGGCAGAGAACGTGAAGAAGAAGACAGTCAAACCGCCGTATGTGTAGGCTTGCAGTAACTACAGTCACAGTTGAGAGTATGCTATAGTAGGTCCCTCCCCCCAACTTCTAGACTGTGGTTGCGCTTCTGTTACTAGTATAAATTAGACCCTCATATTTTATAAATAGGCCCTATGTAAACGTTGCGAGCTCTCGGATGTAGGCCCCTCTATCTGGAATAACTTCACAACAACAACAACGGGGGGCCTGTGGCGCATTGGATAACATCTGGCAAAGAGACCGAGAGGTACCGAGTTCGAGCCCCCGTTGGGCGGATATGCTTTGTGTTTGCAGGCTGTCTGTTCTGTTAGGTAGTTAAGATTTGTGTCTTGTGAATTGCATAATTGTACACTGTAACCGGTTGCGGTTTGTCAACCGGATTGTTGAATAAACGAAAATATATTATTATTAACAATAATGATGAGAATAATTAATAAATAAGTAAATAGAGAAATTCTCGGTCCAAATACAGGTTTTCGGGGGTTGTGAAAATCCAACAGTCATTATCAAGATCGTATGACCTTGTAGTTCTGGGTCACTTGACCTGTTGCGGTTAATAATTTGGGTGTCGCAGGAAGTAGGGTATTCAAGTCTCAGAATGGTGTTCTTCGTGTCTTCTTTCATGCTTTTCTGGGTCGCGGAATCCAAAAGCGTGTAAGCAACATCAGTAACTGTTATGGGTAACTAATTTAGAAACTAACGAATCAGCATATTAATTAGCTTAGTGGCTCATTCTAATTCGAATCAAGTAGTTACCCGAATTTTGCTACTTACTTTTTGCAGGATGCTTTCGACGTAGGCCCTAATTAATAAACATCAACCAAAGGAGGGGGTTCCCTGCAGCGCCGTTGACGGAGGATGAGGGAGGAAAGAATCCGAACAGGTTTACGATGAAATGAACAACTGAACGATTCAATGGGAAATTATTATTATGTTAACAGCGACATTTTAATATTAACGCCAGAAAAAATAATTATAATCAATCAATAAATCAATAAATCAATCAATAAATCAATCAATCAATCGATCAATCAAGCAAGCAATCAATCAATCAATCAATCAATCAATCAATGGGTTTTTATCCCAGA
This sequence comes from Aporrectodea caliginosa, assembly GCA_020284085.1. NCBI lineage: Eukaryota > Metazoa > Annelida > Clitellata > Crassiclitellata > Lumbricidae > Aporrectodea > Aporrectodea caliginosa. The sequence continues at coordinate 937,493 of JACEVL010000033.1, read as the reverse complement.
AAATTCAACATATTGAATTTTACTTTCCGGTTTACATACAAGGCTCTTTACGTATGAACAGCTATGTTAAACTACAGGGATTGAACAGGCAGACCCAGAAAGGACCAAGGACCTGCTTAAAATAATACGGTCGCATGTTTACACAAGTTATATTTGGATTGCGATGAATGTTTGAAATTTTATTATCAGACGAAGATTTATAATCGCTATTTTATTTACTGTATAACTAAATACCAAGCAGATGCACCAACTCCACCTGCTATGCTTCTTCCATAGACGATCGTGATCTGGTAGACATACGTCAACGAACCAAGATCAACAGTCCACCTCGGTTTCTCCTCGTAGTCCGTCTGGGCGCAGTTGACGGTTGACGTGTCTCCGTCAACCGCCAACATGGACTCGGTTGACTGGTTGTATGTGGAACCCTGCCAACTAGTTCCGTTCAAAGCCACGTCATCTGTCAGGTCAACAGCAGTGACTGGAATGCATTAATAATTCATAGAAGAATTAGGAATGAATTGCTATTCATGCATTGTTGGTAATTCATGATCGGAATGCGTTAATAATGCAACAGGAAACTTAATTAGTAATTATTCACGATGGAAAATGAATCAGTGAGTCACAACAGAAGGGACATTAACAAACTAAACACACAATGCATTAATTATTCACAGAAGAAATGCAGTTATTGGGAGGGGATTTAGGATAATGGTAGCACTTTGGCGCCTAGAGGCAACGTACCCGGGATGGTTTTCCGGCAACCTCCCTAAAGGCGACAAAGCCTTTTCATTCGCTAGGTGGCGTTGAAAAATGAACAATAGAACGTGATGACCAAACTAACGACCATCACAAAATCAGGAATGCCTATCAACCAGACCCTGCGTTCGAACACAGGCTGCGACTTCCTGCAACTAATGAACCCCATGGACCCTGAGCCGGGTTAATTACATCAAATATAGATACAGTGGCGCCAACCCGTTATGGACATTGGGGAGACATATTTCCAAAACCTGTTATGTATGGAAAGGTCTTAGCACGACGATTGTCATGGTCATTTCACGCTCTAATTTTTACGTTTCGCGCGTATATTTTGTCGCATGTGCGAGTACCTTCGATTTACTTTCATGCGTTGAATTTTTGTGCTTTTTCTTGGTGTTGCTTTGCTGCAGTCGCAGGTGGGATTCCTTTTTGCGAAGGTGGCGGAACTGCTGGGGTGTGTATATGGCACACAGAGAAATTTGAGAGAGGGATAGATTGAAGACAGACAGAGACAGCCAGACAGACACATAGATATACAGATAGAGACAGGGAGAGATGGTCAGACAGAGATACAGAGCGAGAGGGAGACAGACGAACACACATACAGAAAGACAGACAGACAGGCAGAGAGTAATGAGAGAAGACAAAGACCTGTGCTATGCGTAGGCGTCTCAGGAATGCACTAGTATGCGTAGCACAGGTAGGGGAAGCATGCCTGTGGTTAAGCCACAGAGGCTCAGTCTGTCAAATTTGGGAGTTATAAAGCGCTACATAAAAATCTTGTCAGCGCTATATACAAATCTTGTCGATAGCTGGCGCCAGTGACTTCCGAGTCAGTTACTGTAGTGTAGTGTTGTGAAGAAGAAGAAGGAGCTGCCATTTTATTGTGGTTGATCTAAGTTCGGGTTGCCTTGAAATTGGTTGAAACCGGCGATTAAAATACAAATGTTTGTCGTTGAGAAGTAACCGCTAAGTAAGGTGACTAATTTGAATCCTGAAACTGAAATGGTGTGACCAGTTTTGTCGAAATTTGTCGACGTACCTATCGTGTTGGCAGAATTAGGTCACCGAAGGCCTTACGTCGTGCAGGTCGTTCTGTCAAAAATGAAGTGTGCTCACGTTTATCAGGGAGTAGTCCAAATTGTTTTCCTTGTTTTAATTTCTATAAAGGGGAAAATAATAGGGATTGTGCTCCAGATTTCGTTGGTTGAGCTGATTTAAGTTAATGCATGTGTGAAATGAATCTTAGCATAGACAGCTATAGAAAGTAGATTGTCCTCACTGTGTTTAACTAGAGTGTTACTACGTTGCTAAATAACTGTGCTTGAACTGGACATAGCGCTATAGAAGTTATATAATTCTATTTTATGTTCGAATGATAGTTACATTAATTAAACATGGATCAAAAGAATGAGGAACTATTGCAGTTGATTTTCTCTTATGCTAAACTGAAAGTAGAATATCTGTCTAAAGTTAGTGATGTCTTTAATCATTTAGCGACAAGATATGAGTTACCTATTGAAGACAAACCCTCAGAGTCCAGAGTTCGAACCCCGGTCATGACAGATGTACCAAGGACTTCTGAGTTAGATGTTGATTTGTTTGATGACGATATTGTATCAAAGTCTGTGGGTGAAACAAAAACAAACCCAAATTTATTGCTCAGGGCAATGGTTTCTTCTCCCCAGGAAGACCCGGGCTCCCACTCACGCTATCTTGGGTTAGAAACAGACGAATTAGAATATGAGGTTTCCCGTCATATGAATGATAATGAGGTGGCATCACTACTCCTGGAACTGAGGCAAGAACGGTACCTCTCCACGCAAGTACCCTGGTCCTGTGACACTGGTGCTAGACGCCATTGGTCCAATCCCTCCGCCCTCAACCGGGTTTCGCCCCAGCTAGCGACGCCGTGTGACGTCATCGCTACAAGTGGTACCAGAAGTGGGGTACTTCCTGTTGCTCAGGGAGAGGTAAGTATGGTACTTCCGATTGGCTACGAGGTTAGTAGGGTACTTCCAGTTGCTTAGGGAGAGATAAGTAGGGTATTTCCAGTTGCTCAGGAAGAGGCAAGTGAGGTATACCCCTTTGGTACTGCTACTTTTTCGGCTGCTGGAACATACAGGAATCCTTTGGGGACCCTGTGCATAAAAGTAGACAGGAGATCAAGACGACAGTCGACCTGATGGAGGGTCGGGAACCAGACATTTACGGTGAGTATGCTTTTCCAAGGACTAGAAGAGCCGATGTGGATGCTACCAAGGAAAACAGGCTTTTTCTGCCATGGGTAAGTCTGTGAGGTTGGATAGGGAGTATTTGGATTTGTTAGAAAAAGTAAATCGACTACAAACTAATCTGGAGTTTTTAGTTGCAGGTGAAAAATTGGAATCGAGCACGTCAGCCAACAAACCCATCGACCCGCAAACTCCTCGCATGGAAGCTGTCCGTTCCCTTCGCGCTTCCGGGGTTAATTTCACAGAAGATGCCTATCCCGGTCATGTGGCTATGGTGAGTCGTTGGAGCACAACCTTCCCTTCATTGCTATGTTTATACCTGAGGCACATAGCGGTCTACCGGGTCCAAAAACTCAGAAAGGAATAGAGTCTCGATTGGCCAAGTGATCGTAACCGTAAACTCCAAATGTCTAAAGCGCTACCCTAAAGCTAAGCAAAAAGCACCAGTTTATTCACATACAGTGAATGTCATCCTTCAATGGTCACAAATTGTGTCTGTATTTACAGCTTATCTGTAAACCCTTTTAACACTTTCACTAAACAGGATCCAGACAATGTCTTATAAATTTTGGAGAAAAAAACTGTTAATAAATATGGTGCAACTTATTTGAAAAAATTGACGAAACTGTGCTGAAAATCTACACATACATGTACCTCCAGTAGTGGGAGTTCCATTGCCGTCCTCAACATAAGCAAACATGGCTGTTATTGTGCAAAGCTCTTCCCTAATGAAGCATTCAGCTTCACATCTGAAGTCTCCGGATTGTTTTGGAATCAGATTTCGGTTGTTTGAAAGTGTCAATTCGTCGTCGCTCTTAAACCATTTCCATCTGTAACTGCATGATTCATTTGTGTTGGCAGTACATACGACTGTGTCTCCAATCATGGCTTTCTGTGTGAAGTTACTGCTAATGACATCTGAAATATATCAATTTAGTAATCAAAATTACCTTATACATGAGCCTGCATCTAAAAGCAAACTCCCTTGTCCCACAGAGGAACCCACGTAATGGAGCCGCTCATTTCTGCTTTGGCCGTACAAATCGATAGTCGCGTTTCATTGAACCATTGTATAATTTTGTAAATATCAGGACTTTTCATTTACTTCCGACTTATGACTAATCATTCCGGCAGAGAGGGATATGAAATTAATGGTTATGCGTACATCGAGTAACACTTTTGGCAGGAATGTCTGTTGGGTAGGCCTATAACTTAAATCAGCATTAGAACTGAATGCATAACTAATGTTCCTCTAAGTTAAATTATGTCTGTTCTCGGAATTCCTGATCGATCGCTACTGAACAAAGATTTTTGCACGTTCTGAGAAACTACCAACAGTCAAATATGCTGGTAGTTCTAGCCAATCATCAACATTCAAATAAAACACAGTTTAAACATAGCTTAGTCTAGCTTTTTTGTGACTTGAATTCCAGCAAAACGATATCCATTTCTACGATTCAGGTTTATTGACTCTTAACGCGTATTAACTGCTTGACAAAATAATAAAATAGGGAACTGAATAAACTCCAACAATACTATAATCATTATGCAATTTATGGTGTAAATAATATTATTTTTCGTGCAGGTCTTAGAAGCCTTCACACTGAATACTAGAATTACGAACCCATTATTATGTTAGACTCACATATAATGTTAATGACATCCGATGTGCAGCTGTATCGTGTCTTTGTTGTCTGACATATAAAAGAGGATCCATCAATGGAAGGTTGGCTGGACATCGTTAGGTGATAAGTGACGCGATTTTCCCTTCTCTCTACGTGCAATCCCTGAGTGACTGTATCGTTTGCTCCAACCATTTTCCACTCCAGCACTGGCTGAATGTTTCCCCGATATGCAACACTACACGCCAAGTTCTCCTGTCCTTTGTTGCAACTGTTTGGCCCAATGAGTTCAATTGGATTCTTAGTCGACGTACAAGTAGGACCAGATTCTACAAAATGTTTAAACAGGATGATCAAATCTATCTTTTGGTACTTTTAAATACTTAGGAAATTATAAATAACGTTACTATAATTATGCAGCTGAATATTATTACTACTGTTCTACTAAACGTGAGCGATAAGTAGAAAAAAATTATCTCATATTTCTTTCAGCACAGTAACTGTTGTGCCTTGGTTTTAGTTTATATGAAACCATTTGCAACAGAACAGTGCACTTGCAGTATACAGGTTTGGGGATAATTATGCATAAAACGAGTCTTTCTCTGTTCATTGTGCTTTAGACATAAAGTTACTGACTGACAATTAACAATTCTAGCAAGATCTATTAGGCCTAATTTCTTGATAGATGTCTGCACACACGCAGGTCCGCAAATGCCCAGAGACGCGGTGACTGTTATGGGCTCGGGCTGGGACCGCAATCAACTTATGAAAAATATTATAGTCAGTTATTCAAAGTTTATGATTTATGCCTTTTAAATTTAATATTACTGACACTTAACTACAATATTTTTAGGCCTATTTATAAATACAATGTCGTAGGGTCCTACTCGCACTTTCACTATTTTTTTTTATATTTTTGTTGTTGAAACCTAAAGGTGGTTTAGGGGCCCGTGACTGCCTAAGGGCCAGGAATTTTGTTGTCAGCCCTGCATACAAGTTCAACTGTGTATTCAACTTTATTGCACAGAAGTGTTAGAAGCACACGCTTACCTAGAACAGTCAACTGGGCTTGAGCAGAATCTCCACTTCCCTCGTCTTCTTGGCACGAGTACACTCCAGCGTCTGTGAGTTCAACTCTGGGAATAACTAACTGGTAGGATCCCGTCGTTCTGTTTATCTTCATTTCAAACCGGTCTCTGTAAGGTGAATGAAGTCTGCCATAAGCGTAGACATCTTTCTGTTCAGAAGTAGGACCTCCAGCAGGAAAATGAAACCAGTATATTTCTGTCGGAAGAGAGGTTACACACGACACGCTTGTCGTTCTTCCAACTATGACCTCACTGTTGCTTTGTGTCATTGTTACTGTGGCCATCGCTGAGAATTAAAATAAAAATATAAATACATTCAGTTAATGAAAACTAGAGCAAGGCTTTGCCGCACGTTATGTTAACGTTTGCCAGGGCATTTTCCCATTGCTTTTAAGAGTTTTAAATTAGTTTGAAATCGTTGTTTGAAACGATACAACTTTATTTATTTCACACATGAGTCAGCGTCCTCATAATGGTAGACCTATATACACAAAGCATCCTAATCTGGTATTTACATAAACATCCTATTTTGACATAACATATATATATCATAATTCGAAGCTTATGTAAATACCAGATTATGATATAATATTATATTATATATGAATATATAAATCCTAATCAATATTATATATATAAATATATATATAATCAGAAAATTAAGACAAAAAGTGTGACTGCGAAATGCTAGCCTTCTGAGCATTCACTTTCGAAGGGTCATTCATTCATCCGGATGTTTAGTAGGTAAATATCACAAGGCTATATCTACACCACTCGTTTGATATTGTATTATTTTCTTCCTTGCAAGAAATCTTGGTTCGTTACATAAAACTTTATTTATTTATTCTATATATAGAAGAATGTTTTAAAGTGCTAATGCAGTAACCCATGAATCAATCAATAAAATCTAAACCAAGCACTAACCGAAATATTGTTAAGAGTCGTTGGGAACAGAAATTTCATCAGTAATCAAAGACAGTGGGTCAATAGGCTACCGGGGTAAATGGAAAACTAAAAGCTGCCATAATTTGACAAACGTCTTAATCTAATAGCAAGAATAATACAAAGAACTTTTCTAAGGCTTCTGACAATTTGTCAGAACTCACCATCTTCCGATACGAACATCATGACAATCAACAGGAGGCTTGCAACGTTAATCGAGATTTCCATACTGAAATGTTTACGCAGGTTTATAGTTCACCATACTCCTGAAATTTAGAAAGATAAACTATTCAATGTATCCCTTGCATGACCTGCAATTTGTACAGTTTTATAATACAAATAGAAGTCATAGACTATCTCACACGTTATAGCACTTGCATAGCTTGTCTTTCCAAATAACGCTTATGACAGTACACTGTTACACTGTGTTACAGCTAACTAACCAGGAAGTTGAAGTGGCTCTCTTGTCATTGTTTTGTGGATTCGGTCGTATACAGTGAGTTGAACCGGATCTGCACAGAGCGGGCTGCAGTATGCAGTAGCCTAGTAAAAAAGTAACTTGAGCATTATAAGTTATTATCGATGTTAGATAAATGCACACGCACTAGAAGTAAAGTCACCAATAGCTTATTATTTCTGCCTGTCTATTCTTTCATATCAATTCAAATTGAGTCATTTTCACTTCAAGATGACCATAATCACGATAACCTAAAAATACTGATTGTACAGCTGAAAGCGAAACAATTGATTAATCCATTATATATATAAATATATACATATATATATAATCTATATAATACTATAATATATATATTTTATTTAAATGACCACCCACATGGGCGCCCGCACGTTGGGGAAAGGGGGCAAGTGCCCCTGGATTTTGAATCTATATATATACAATTAAAATTAATATATTTTTAAATAATGAAATTCCGAGTATAAATATTTGTTTCGTCTTTGGCCATCGTCATTTATATATATATATATATATATATATATATATATATATATATATATATATATATATATACCCAAGGTTCGACTATCACCTCTTCAGTTCGTTCTGAATGCTGCTGTCAGACTTATAGCTCGCCTCCCTCGATTATCTCACATCTCTACATTTATCACAGTGTCGTCAAACTGAAACTACTACTACCATTCCATGCTAGAATGAGCAATTCAACATTTTACAGGCCGAGTCGACATCAATAGCAGCCATAATATGTCGTTAAACAATGGAAACTGCTACACAATGCTCCATACGCCAGTGCCCATACTCTGGTAGTGCCAGTCCAAGGCATGAGTAAAGGAGGAGGGGACGCTGATCACCTTTATAGCACAGCGTCGTTAAACAAAAACTACACAAAAGCTATGGCACTGTAAAGTTGATTAGCCACGACTTCCTCATTATCAAGGTTTCGGACTGGCACCAACTGTAGGTGGCAGAGAAGTAGTTATGGCACAGCGTCTGTTTCTTCTGTTTCTGCTGGTGGCAAACTCAGTTGACTATAGCCAGGTAGACTATGCGAAGCGAAGCTGACTCCTCTCATTGCAGAATGACTCTTCACTTGGAATCTCGGGACTTCTGACTTGACACAGCGCTCGTCAATAAATTGGTGCCTTGCGCCTAGCTTTAAAAATTTCGACTTTACGAATCAAACACCTGTAAGAGAGTAGCAGTTACAATGATTGCTGCGTTATCACTTTATATAATTTTATAGTCAGACTTATTAAAGGTATATAAAGAATGTTGTATTAAATGAAGTTTAACGACAGCTTATGAATTGTATTGTATCTATAGATTTATATAGCGCCTCTCTCAGAATAACTATTCAGAAGCGTTCTCAGCACGGAAACCCCGGGGAAAAAGAAACGTCTTTAAAGAACGAGAGACCAAATAGGAAAAACTAGTAATTAGTTTAGCCCTTAGTTTAGCCCTTAATTTAGGGGGAAGGTCATTCCAAGTAGAGGGACCATCCACAGCAAATGCCCGGCGTTGAGCCAAGGCAGTCCTAGTCCTAGGAACAAAAATATCTAGCCAATCAGCAGAGCGCAAGGAACATGATGAGGTCGCAGATAACGGCTTTCGCATATAGTCACTGTCAGAAAGATACTTTGGGGCACTGCTCAGCTGCGCCTTGGAGACTAGAAAGAGGATCTTATATGAATGGAGAACGTATTCGATTTCAAACAGTTTAACGACATTTTATGAAATTATCGCCATTTTATATCGCATAATTATTTGAATTTGAATTTGAAAATCCACCTTATCTACAGCGTCGTTGCGATGACGAACAAAGATACAAACGATGACCAACAGAACTTTCAATACTTACTTATTAATTAGTCCTTTCCATGGAGGTCTGCTCAGCGCATCTTCTCCATTCGTCTGTGTCCATTGGGGTCATTCATCCTCGTCCCACGACATCTCCAAACATCGTAAGTCGTGCTTGAAGGTCTCCGGACAGTTGTTCATTGGTCTTGCCATTTTCATTTATCCCCCATGGCTACAGTTCATTTTAATGAATTGTAATAAAATTAAGACTTTGCAAAAATGCAGACTCTAGGGACATCTTGTGGCTACCAGCAGGCACGTAGCGAGACTGAAATTCAAGAGGAGGCAACTTCACAGACCATTGGCAAAATCCTGTTCATTGGATTCATTTAGTCAATGGAAGTTCCATTATATAGAAAAGCATGAGGAGGCAACTAGTGCATAGCTACGTCTATGGCTACCAGAGAGTCTGACATCAATCGTGTCCTTATTTCGAAATTGAAATACCTTTCTGAACAAAATTTATTTGCATGTTTTACATCTTTTTACATTTAAATTTGCTTGCGTCTGACGATTGCTGCATATTTTAAACTTTGCATCAGATATCATTGTATTTCAATTATTGTACTGTATTTAAATGAATAAACTACGCAACGCAGCTGCTCTGTATATAGATCGTTTGACAACGTTTTAAGGGTGTCCAATAAAACACAATGCTTTAATCGACGAAAATTAGCTTCGTCTCTGCAACTGGCAATAATGTCGATTGTTGCTGTTAAACAAAGTCGTAGCGATATATGATTTTAATTGATTTTATTGCTGATCTTTCTGCTTACTCTCATAGATCCATAGATGTCTGTTTTATTGTATTTAATGGGTTTTTTGTTATCTGTGATTTTTTATTTTTTTTATTTGATACTCTATCCGATGCTCCCGCAGTGCCTTTGCATGCGGTTCAATAAAGCACGTACTTACTTACTTACTTATATATAACAATTAGCGTCGCCTTCTTCGTTTATCAAAACTTCGTACTGGCTCAACCCGAGTATAAAGCAATGGCGCGTTTCAATGTTTATCCTTAAATCAATGTAAGTGATGTCAAATCTCAAGAAGTAAAAATTTGCTTTGCCTTCAAGAAACATCTAACGTGTAAGGCAAAGACTAACTAAGCAAGAACATCCTTTAAATAAGCATATAGTTTGGAACTTTAGACACCTTTAAAGAATGCAAACTCATTATATAAGTCTACTAGAATGACATTTTCACCAATGTTACCTGAGATTAATTCAACAAATTATTTAGAATTAAAGGAAATCTATTCTTTAATCAGGAGTTATGTAATTAATAAATGGCAAATTGAATATAATCTTGAATCAAACGGAAGATTTTATAAATCTATTCAGCCATTGGTATCCAAGAGAAAGAAAACTGATGAAAACATTACACGAAAATGAACTGAAATGCATAAAAAACTTTAAAGACGTCAACTGCCTTTGTCGCTAAAAGATGTCGTTAAATATTTGCTAAATAATAAATTTCACGAGTGCTGGGATCTTCTGTGAAGACACAGATATTAAATAATCAAGAATCGCAATAACGTTCAATAATAAAATATGCCAGGATTAAAATTGGTGTATTATTTAGTATATCCTTTATTAAGCCAATTGCTAACCGCACTTTGGTGTACATTATGAAATATATAATCACGAATAAATCATCCTAATAATTAATATTTTGCGTGCCAGACTGTCTATAAAAGGTGGAATTCTGAGAATTTTGAGTTTTAACAATGGATTGTACAATATTATTAAAATACACCCAACTCGTCGTCATGTGACATCTTCAATGTTAGTGAAACCATAGCACACCTTTTAGTACATCGTCAGAAATTAATCAGACGCCGTGCTATTTTCGGCCCATTGCAATTCATCGTTCATTAGGCTATCAGTGAGAGTAGCGCTATTAAAATTTTTACCTAAGATAATTGGGCAGGTAAGTTTAATTGAGTTTATTTTCCTAGAATCGTGTGTGCTTGCTTATTAATTAGTCTAGGCCTAATTGTTGATTTTTAAATGACCTATTTTTTCAAACATTATCGCAATTAGCATTACTGGATCACATCAACATTAAAATAATATTAAGTGTCACTTCGTCTATTATTTCATTCTTACAAGATCCACGAGTGAGATAACGACGTGTTTAAGAACAGCTCTTCTTAAACACCTTTAAAACGGATTACACAGAATGCTATATATAATTTAAAATGTAGATTAATTTGTTCAAAAAATCTTTTTACTTGCGATACGCCCTCTTGATTAAGCTGAGAACGACAATCGAACTTTGAATAAAGCTGTAAAATTGATAAAACTTTAACCAAATCTTGTGGTTACCATGGCCGTTGACTCCAACCGCATTTTAGCTTAATTATTGCATTTGTAAGCTGAGCAATGGCGATTTAGTAGTTTAAGTGGTTGGTATTTCAATTTAGCAGCTTCTGTTGTTAATGACAACTTGATACGCGACTTAGCCTAATCAGCCAATCAATCAATCGATGGATTGGAGATGATAGTTTAACGACATCTACTGCACGATATCAACTTCCGTTCACCTTTACATGAAACTTATTCTATCGTCCTTTACAGTTACTCAGATGTACTACGCAGTATAATAAAATGATCATGATCATTAATGCGACCTTCTTACTACACACACTTAAAACGATTTTAAACGTTTCTATATAATCATCATCCGCAGTGAAGATCATAATATTAGTTCATTTTGTCGTCTGGATGTGGAAGAAATGTTGACCGATGCTATATAGAGCCTTGAAAACGGAAAAAAGGAGACTATTTTGGTCATCAAAAGAATCTTTGTGGTAAAAAAGAGAAAAAAGAAACTGAAAATAGTATAGAATCAATAATCTCGGAGTCTTCTGCAGGGTCGAAACCATTCCGTAAAACTTACAAATCAATTAAAAACTATGTTATTACGGTTTAGGTAGGTTTAGCAGTCGATGATAATATCATAAAACATCAACAAAGATACTGAACGCCATTTTCTTCCTTACCCTCAATTGGGTCTGGCGCTACCCGAGTGTAAAGCGAGATAAGAAATATATTGAACTATTTCCCCAATATCGCCTAATGGAGAAATTGGAGTAATATGCAAATATTACATTAATGTAGGCCAAAGTGCAGTAGAATCTGAAGAAGTCATATTTTGACTTACCTTCAAGTAAAATTTGATATTGAAACTGAAACTAAATAAACAAGACAGTCGGCAGAATTGGTAATATTTATACTCCTCTTTTAAGAAAGCCTATTCTTTACTTTACAAACATCGTAGAAAATGAACTGTAATATGCCAAAATAATTTCTGTCGACGGCAACGACCTCTGTTGTCATAAGCTGTCGTTAAACTCTGGATCCATCCATCCAATCATCGTAAAAACTGCGGTTGAAAAGCTGACGTGTTATCTGAAAAGGACTTTCTCATGCGTATAACAACAAAAATTAATAAAGTAACATTCTTTATCAAAGAGAACTTTAAAATACTATAGGCTTACATAAGAAGTATGATATACATAAAATACTATATTTCTACCCTCAAATTGTAGTCAAGGCTCTTAGACGTTAAAGGCGATGTTAAACCTTGGAACTAAAAATGAAATTATTATTAATGCGACCTTCTTACTACACACACTTAAAACGATTTTAAACGTTTCTATATAATCATCATCCGCAGTGAAGATCATAATATTAATTCATCTGGTCGTCTGGATGTGGAAGAAATGTTAACCGATGCTATATAGAGCCTTGAAAACGGAAAAAAGGAGACTATTATGGTCATCAAAAGAATCTTTGTGGTAAAAAAGAGAAAAAAGAAACTGAAAATAGTATAGAATCAATAATCTCGGAGTCTTCTGCAGGGTCGAAACCATTCCGTAAAACTTACAAATCAATTAAAAACTATGTTATTACGGTTTAGGTAGGTTTAGCAGTCGATGATAATATCATAAAACATCAACAAAGATACTGAACGCCATTTTCTTCCTTACCCTCAATTGGGTCTGGCGCTACCCGAGTGTAAAGCGAGATAAGAAATATATTGAACTATTTCCCCAATATCGCCTAATGGAGAAATTGGAGTAATATGCAAATATTACATTAATGTAGGCCAAAGTGCAGTAGAATCTGAAGAAGTCATATTTTGACTTACCTTCAAGTAAAATTTGATATTGAAACTGAAACTAAATAAACAAGACAGTCGGCAGAATTGGTAATATTTATACTCCTCTTTTAAGAAAGCCTATTCTTTACAAACATCGTAGAAAATGAACTGTAATATGCCAAAATAATTTCTGTCGACGGCAACGACCTCTGTTGTCATAAGCTGTCGTTAAACTCTGGATCCATCCATCCAATCATCGTAAAAACTGCGGTTGAAAAGCTGACGTGTTATCTGAAAAGGACTTTCTCATGCGTATAACAACAAAAATTAATAAAGTAACATTCTTTATCAAAGAGAACTTTAAAATACTATAGGCTTACATAAGAAGTATGATATACATAAAATACTATATTTCTACCCTCAAATTGTAGTCAAGGCTCTTAGACGTTAAAGGCGATGCTAAACCTTGGAACTAAAATGAAATTATTATTAATGCGACCTTCTTACTACACACACTTAAAACGATTTTAAACGTTTCTATATAATCATCATCCGCAGTGACGATCATAATATTAGTTCATTTTGTCGTCTGGATGTGGAAGAAATGTTGACCGATGCTATATAGAGCCTTGAAAACGGAAAAAAGGAGACTATTATGGTCATCAAAAGAATCTTTGTGGTAAAAAAGAGAAAAAAGAAACTGAAAACAAGATAGAATCAATAATCTCGGAGTCTCTTCTGCAGGGTCGAAACCATTCCGTAAAACTCACTTATCAATTAAAAACCATGTTATTACGGTTTAGGTAGAAGATTTAACAGTCGATGATAATATCATAAAACATCAACAAAGATCCTGGACGCCATTTTAGTATCAATTCTCTGTATGATTGTGCTCTATCAATTTCCAGCAACCTATCAATAGCCCGCAACTCAGCTAACTATCAATTTATTATTACTCAAAGGTTTAACGTCGCCTTATGACATCAAAGGCCGTTGACGACAATTCACAATGTATACCATACAATGAAAACGAGAAATTTAACGTCCAAAACGACACCATTTAAAGGTGTCAAAATAAATCCTTACAATGTCACAAAATTCAATGTTAAACGACATAAAGTAATGCATCGGTTAAGCCTACTTTCTGTGATACACACACTGTGGTTAAATGATTCGATACAAATTTAATTATAATAATATCATGACGTTAGATTCTTATTCTACTTGTCCTCTTTTAAGTGATTATTTATTAATTTTCAGTTTAACGTCATCTAGTGACAACTATCAACTAATTATCAAACGCAGCAGCGGTGGTTTTTATAGCATCGGTGGATATCGTTTTAAAGGTGTTTAAAAGGGCATTTGCATTAGCCATCATTTAAAATCATCTTTTGACATGACAGGCTATTGACCTGAAACCAGGCCTTTGGAAGCACAAACAGACTGGAAGGAGTACATTTACATTTCAGGGTAGAAAGCTTGTGAATAAGTTGGTGCTTAGCTTTAGAGTAGCGCTGCAGAAATATGGAGTTTACGATTACGATCAATTCCTCTTCACGAGGCGGCGCCAGTGGTCTTAATCTTTTGGAGTTAGCGATTACAATTATATTGGAGCTACTGATGATGCCTTTTAATTAGCATTCATTAATAGAGGATGACAGTTTTTGATTATAGATCAGTTTAGCGGAAATCGTTGCAGACGGGAATATTACACTTCTGTAGTTCTCGATGTCCAACAGAACTGTCAATACTTACTTACTTACCTAGTACTTGAGGTCTTTACATCGTGCAACGCATCTTATCCATTCGTCTCTGTCCATCGCCAGTTATTCAGCCTAGTCCCACGACATCTCCATGCATGTAGCCTAAAGTCATCGCTAACGGGCCGTAGCCAGTTCTTCCGTGGTCTTCCCCTTTTCCTTTTCAGCAGAGATACAGCCCTTCTTCTCTTGGTTGGCTTTTCTATCTTATGCATGGGAATCACTTCGTCCATACAGTTTAATATTCTTTTTCTGATAATGTTCTTTAAATCCTCTTCTCCGGTCCAATCTATTAAGATTTGTGTAAAAAAAATCAGACTTCGTAAATAAATGCAAATTGAAGCGAACATCTTCTTTCTACGAGAACCGTTGACACCATCTGTATCTTAGCAACGATATTCTGTTTCCAGAAAAAATTACCCTTTGACAATCTTATTTATGTTTAAGTTTCTTGTTTCTAACAATCAAATTGCATCAGAAATGAATCGACTCTGGTATGAAACTAAACTGCTTAACGCAACTACTCATTATATAGATTGGATATAATCGCTTTACAGGTGTTTAAGCCTTCAAGGACATCTTATGATTCTCAAGGCGAATAACTCAACTTTACTTTTTAATCGACAAAACCTATATTTCTTCGTCCCTGTAACTGGCGATTATGCAGACAATTGCTGTTTAACAAAGCTCTCATAACAAAGATAATTAGCGTCACCCTCCTCATTTATCTAGGTCTTGGACTGGCGCTAAGAGTATGAATCAATGGCGGCATTTCAATGTGGATCGTCTACTGAACTCACTTTCTTAGGGTTTGTAGTCGATGTCGCAACTAAACCTTCGTAGCCCGAGGGTTAATATATATGTAGCCTCGCTGCATTTTCAGTTCAGTAAAGTAACGGCCGACGTTTCCTATTTTTATGGGTTTTGTATGTGGCTCGTTTTATGTATTGAGGTGTTGGCAAGGTTAGTAAGTTCCTCGATAAAATTATTGAAAGTGTCTTTGTTGTCGTCGTCTATTAAACCTTCGATAATAATATGATATTTGCTTTTTCTTTATACGCTTTCCAATTATTATTGTACAATCTTAAAACACATTCAGCTAGTCTATGTCCAGTGTTCAGGAAACCATCCCACACATTTCATAACGTCATCAGACGTCATCATCTATGGGATCCAGTATTATACATGCGCCGTGTAATTCCATGCTAACTATGGGATCAAAATTATCCCAGTGAGGTCGACATCAATGATCCTGGCAGCCACAAGATGTCGTTAGACACTGTATCGTGCGACGCTCCTACTAGCGCTTTCAATCTTTGCTATTATAATCGTCAGAAGGTAAAGTTAGATCGACGTCAATGCTATCCATGTAAACCTCTATTAACTCCGCAACACCCCACAGCCTATGCCCTGATAGTTCCTATGCCCTAGTAGTGCCACTCCATGGCATGGGAAAAGGAGGAGGGCGACGCTAATCAAATCAAATCAATCAAATCAATTTATTGCAACCCACAAAAACATAACAGAAATATATATCTAATTGCAACCCAAAAACATAACAACAACATATATCACATAACGACATAAAGAGAAAAAGAAACCAGGGTAGCAAAAGGGAAACCCAGAAGGGATGTTAGTCCCGCTTAAGTAGGGTCCCCGTGCCTTTGTATTCTATAACCTAAATTCATTATTGGCCTGTGAAAGAAAGAGAGATATAATGGTAAGGGCCTAATTAAATCAAATCATTGCATGAGAATAAAAACTTAATTATAATCTTAACTAAGAACTTAACTAAACGCGGCTTTGTGCCATTCACAGTAATGTGTAGATGTTATACAGATAAAAGAAGGTGTGTACGTAATCTTTTTTAAAGATGAACAAATTATTAGACATTTGTATATTGGAAGGGATTGCATTCCATATCAGTGTCCCCTGAGACTTGACTGTATGGAGCCGAGCGTTGGAATGAACCTTAACAGAACGGAAAGTGGAAGCATTTCTAGTGTAGTGGGAGTGTAATCATCTTTGCTATAACACAGAAACTACAGACAGGAGGTGGCATAGGAACGATGATTAGCGATACCGTCCTCATTATAAAGGCTTTGGAATGGCACCACCTCTACGCTGCAGAGAAGTAGTTATAACAAGACAGCGTGGGTTTCTTCTTTTTCTGTATGGGCTCTTTGTAAGGCTGACTCGTACCTTCATTTGGAATCTCTGGACAACTCCTCTGACTTGACACAGCGCTCGGGAATAAGCTGGTGCCCTGCGCCTAGGGCTGACGATTTGGAGTTTACGATTACGATTCAAACGTCTCTAAAACGTGTCTTCCATCGACGTATAGTTTTAGTTTAGCGACACTGTGTGACGTCAAAGATTATTTTGCAAATCAATTAGCCTATATATATAAGGTTAACCACACCACTATCGTTCTTCATAGTGCCAGTCCCAAACCTGGAGAAAGGAGGAGGGCGACGCTAATCATCTTTGTTATGACAAGTGTCGTTAAACAGGAACTCATCAACCAAACTACGTCGAAGTCATATGCTACATCAGCCATACGATGTTGCTAAATAGTGCATAATTCTTTTGAGATGCATTTTAAAATTTTAATACATATACAGACTCTATACATAGGCGGGATTGCAAAGTTGATCTGTGTAAAAGGGAGCTGCATCTAATGCGAATTATTTGTTATTCATGTTGATTAGGTAAGTTGCATGGGAATTTAGTGAGGCTTGACCATCAGCTGTGCAGTATACAATTGTAGAGATATTGCGATGTTCACTCAATGTTCTTACATAAGACTTGTGTTGTTTGAATATCTACAGGTACAATAAAGATGACACTGTCTTTAAGATGTTTTTATTAATTCAATAATTCTGCACATAAAGTCTAATCAGATGAGCTGGTGAAAGATTGATTTTCCGCCATTATATATAAAAATTTATTAGGATCTGTAAATCGAAAGAAAAGTAACAAAAAGTCCAGTGGAAAGAAAATATTACAAAGATCCACGAAGCTATCCAACGGCTATCACACCTTTAAAATGGTATATTCAGATCCTATATAAATCTCACCTCGTCTGTTATTTTTCAGTACAATACACGGATGCAAAAATGTGAGGAAAAACAGCTCTTTTTAAACACCTTTGTAACCGTTTCTATGGATGCTATATAAGTGTCACTCGTCTGGTTCAAGTCAAGTGTGATTGTTTTGACGTTTTTCACAGAGTAATAATTATGCTGATAAGAGGAAGGTGCATAGGTTATAAAGGGAGACCCAAAAGGGATCGCAATCCCACTAAGAGGGACACCATAGCTACGAGTATTAACCGTGATCAACGAAGATACAATTGACTAAAAAAGTTTAGTTTAGTCCGGTTTTCGTGATTACTTGTAATAATAAGTTTGACGTTAAGTGAGCGATTATGAGCGTGGTAGTCATTAGATAGGCCCTACACGAATACACAAAAGTGAAAACAACAGCTGTTCTTAAACACGTTTAAAACGGTTTACACAGACACTATATGGTCGTTATTTCGTCTGTAATAACTCGTTTGGTGCTGTAGTCCTCCTGTCGAGAGAGTTAATAATTATAAGGTTGACGTCAGTGGCCGCAACAGTCGTAAGGTACACGGTACACTAAAACGAAAACATTTCTTCTTGTTAGTCCACACGCATGGACGTAGCCAGAAAAAAGTTTCGGAGGGGTTTTAAGATTTCGGGGAGGGGGGTTCTATTGAAAATCGTCGCAAAAGTCCAGGTTTTTGGTATTTTGCATGTAAAAGCATATGAAATTTTTTTAGGAAACTTATTTCGGAGGGGTTTTAACTCGAAAAACCACCCCTAAATACGCCCATGTTCCCTATACTGCTTTGGTTTCGCTATACTAGGAGTGTTTCAATTTACACGCTGGTCCAAAATACACATGTTTCCCCTACAGTGTGGAAATTCAAAAAGTTTTAAGTGGGGAGGGGGCACATTCCCCTCCCCAAACCCCGCCTCTGCTCGGCGCTGCGCGCAACAGCGATCGTCCTTCGGACGCCCGTTCATCGTATCCCCCACTTACTTTCGTCTCCCGGGCCCCGGCCTACGTGTAGTCTCCGGTTTATTGTGCGTACACAATTAAAATCCTGGCGGCGCGGCTGCTGGGTAGTATGAAGTTGTAGCTAAGTAAGAGCCCAGGAATAACATACGAGATATAAAATTTAGTGAGTCTTTGTCAGGAGGGCTAAATTTATGTAGGCTGACCATAAGAATATATGGTGTAAAATGTTGGTTGGGAAAAAGTCATCTTTCTGCCTTCGGGTGTAAGAAAGTACTCATAGAATTGCCACTTCGTCTATTCGTTTAGCATAGTCTATTCTTTGTAATATAATATAAAATATGATCGTCAATGGTCTTAGTAGCTATAAAATTCAGGTATGAATAAAGTGAAAACAACCGCTCTCCTAAAACACCTTTTAACGGTTGAAAAGTGAGCCATATAAACGTCGATTCGTCTGTTCATTTATTTTTGGCATAGTCTTTGTTATAAAATAATAACACAGCAACAATATAAAGAAACTACAAACACTGAAGCAGCAGTTTACGGATAACAAGGGACTAAATGCCATTTAGTTAATAAATAAATAAATTAGAGAGTATGATTTCACCAATATATGCTACATAAAGCAATACGCAAGTGAGCTAACGTGAAGGCACCTTTCCGCATTAAGCATTGAGCAGTTGAGCAGGCAGTGACCGAAACGGAGCCTGGAGATAGTTACTTCCTTTCGATGGTTGCCATCCTTTTACTTGACCGAAAGGTCTGCTTGTGATTCGATTTGTCGGTATTAGGTTCCAATGTTTGAATTTTCATAATCTTGTTGGGGTTCTCACTATTGTTTGTCTGATTTAACTTATTGGGAGAATATTGCACTTAAAAGAGGGTTGTAATTATAAATATATTGTACAGTTTCCACCGATAGTACGGCTCAAGGGAGGTAAGATAATAATTATGCAGTAAAGTGTCGACAATGCGGACTGAAGAAGAATAGAGTGATATTGAATTTGTAAATTTTAGATAAATGTAAATGCAGTAAAGTCTCAAAATGTTATATTTTGCTTGTCTTCAAATAAAATCTGATGTGTGAAACAGAAACTAAATAAAACAGAGTAGTCGACAGAGTTGGTAATATTTAGACACCTCTTTTAAGAATTATCATTCTCTATATAAAGTTTTTATATAACATTCTAGGAATAAAGTTCATCAGGGAGGGTGAAATTGTGTGCCCTATGTCGGAAGTTATGTAAAGGTTCACGTTGCACTGGGCAGAGGCCGCGGAGAACATGCAGTTCGTTATTCTGGACGACACAAAACAGAGCGTCGTCTGCCGCTTGTGCTAATGTTTCAGCCGTAAGATCATCAGGTTTTAAGTAACCAGCACGCCTGATTTTGTTGTTGGCTGTTCTTTCCTCTGTAAGCACCGATAATAAGTAATTATAACTCGCAAAAAGTTCCATATTATCAGATTTAAATTGGACCCTGTTAAACAGTGAACAATAGATTGTACAATATTGAAATACATACAATTTAGTCAGGTGACATGTGCAATGTTCGGGAAATCTTACCGCACATTTTATTACATCGCCAGACAGACTATATTAAACAGATGCCGTGGAAACACTTGCTAATGATGCAAATCCAAGTTTTCAAGGTGAGGTCAACTTCAGCCATTTTTTAAACAAAGGAAACTACTACAAAATCCGCCATACACACTCGTCTGCACTCTGGTAGCGCCAGTCCAGGGCATGGGTGAAGGAGGAGGGGGACGCTAGTCATCTTTATTATAGCACAGTTTTGTTAAACAGAACCTATTAACGCACTGAGACAAAAGAAATATGGTTAGCGTCGCCCTCCTCATTACCAGGCTTCGGACTAGCACCACCTCTACGTTGCAGTGAAGTAGTTATGGCACAGTGTCTGTTTCTTGGTCTTTTTCTTCTGGTGGTGAACTTAGTTGACCGTATCCGAGTCAACAATGCAATGCGAAGCTGCCTCCTCTCTCTGGTTTCTCTCGGATCTTCATTTGGAGTCTAGACAAAGCCTCTGACTTGCCTCAATCAGTAGTTCCTACAAGTGCTAAATTGTGTTCCATTGAATATAAATAAAAATTTACCAAGTTCTGTCAGCGAAGGGAAAGTTTTTGCCGAGAAAAAAATAAGGTAAAGATCCTCGAAGCCAAACGACGTCATCCACACCTTTAAAACGCTTTACGCAAATGCTATAATAAACTTTATTTCGTTCACTTAATTCGATTGCATCCACAAGCCTGGGAATAATACAGTCGAAGTAGTCATAAGATACGCAGATAAAGTACACATAATTATCGGTCGCTGATCGACTTGTGACTGCATCAGGCCCATCCTTCAGATGTATACGGTTGAGCCTCAGCCATTCGGACCGTGTACGCCGCCTGTACCCCAGTGTGTTCGTCTCGGTGGAGGGCTATCGACGCGGGCCATTGGAGTGACCTCGACCTTCAGTCATCGTAGGCGCTTCAATATACCGACCGAACATTCATGCTATCTTCAGCTGTCGTTGGTTTGTTCCACGCATGTTCGTTGGCCCGCTATTGGTGACTGTTCTATAGCTTACTGTGCATTGCTTTGCTAACTGATGTAATATTTTCGTTCGTAGTGACAAATCATCATAATATTATGCTAGCGCAGAGAGCGCCTAGGAGTAGATAGTAGTAGTAGTTTCAGTTTTACGACACTGTGTGATAACAAAGATCATCGGCGTCTCGCACTCCTCCTTTATCTAGGCATGGGACCGGCACTGTAAGAGTGCAAACAGTGGCGGAGTAGAAATCTTGAACAGGCGCTATATAAGTTCTGCAGAATGAATGAATCGTAAACTCAAATTGTTGATCGAAATTAAGCAATATAGAGCAGCAGCGCTATAATAATCTTATATATAATTGTGAACGACGTTTTAAAGGTGTGCAATTAAGTGTATTTCTTAGAAACTGTTTAAGCCTTTTACGACATCTTATAACGGTGAAGGCGTTTCACTTCGACCTTACAGTTTAATCGACAAAATCCAGCTGTAACTGGGGATTATGTAGAAAGTTTCAGCTTAAGAGATCTGTCATTACAAGGATATAATTAGCGTGGCCCTCCTCACTTAGTCAGGCCTCGGCCTAGCGCTACCAAAGTGTGAAGCAGTGGCAGCGTTTCAATGCGTATTCTCTATAGCGGTCGCTTTTTTAGCTGATTGAAGAAGATAGCGTCTTGAAAAAAGAGTTTTATTCGAGGCAAGTAATACATAGAAGAGTAGCCAATTTAAACTCATAGAATGAGAAGCGTAAGTGTAATTTTAAATGTTACGTTAATGTAAGTGGAGGAAAATAAAAAAAAGTAATATATATTTTGCCTTCAAGTAAAGTATAGCCTACTGTGTATAATCGAATTAAGAAAGAACAGACAGCATAGTTAGAATATATTTAGACACATCTGTTAAGAATAAATATTTCTCGAATAACCAAAACCAAAATAAATCTGGCGTTTCTACCTATAGCCTATCGATTTGTCTGTTGTAAGCACGGATATTAAGCATATATAAGACTCGCACAATTGTTCAATTAATCAGATTACGATTGCGCTATAATCCTATATGCATTCAACTCCATGGTCTATGTGACATTCGCAATGTATACTGGAAACCATTCCACACCTTTTTCAGAAATAATATACTTCACACGCTCCTTGTAAATCCGTCGGATTGTTTAAGATAATATACTGCACTGCACTGTAAATATGCGCGAAAAATATAAGGTTATGTCGACATCAACAGTCATTAGATGTCGATAACACTGCATAATGCGAACCTCTGTAGTAATAATAACCAGACAAAGAAAACATTAATATGGGCAACTTTTGGGGTCTTGAAACCAATCTCTATAAGCTCCACAAACTAGAAGTTTAATTATATTCTCTTCTGTACACAGAAAACACCCTCAAAACGTTTTAAGCGCTGCTATATAAATTTCAACCGCAGCGACGCTTATAACTATTGGATATGTGATGTCCATTTCTAAAAGTCAAAGGACACGGCAGCTATAAGATGTCGCTCAACAATGAAAACTACTACTAACTCTGCCATAATATGCCACTGCCTGTACTCTGGCAGTGCCAGTCCAAGTCATTGGTAAAGAAGGAGAGCGACACTAATCAACTTTGTTATAGCATGGCGTCGTTAAACATAAACTACGCAGACGTTCTGTCATAAGCTAGACGATTAGCATCGCCCTCCTCCTTATTATGGCTTCGGACTGGCACCACTTCTACGTGGCAGTGAAGGAGTCATGGCACATCGTCTGTTTCTTAGACTTTTTCGACTGGTGATGAACTCAGTTGACCGTAGCCAGGTCAACGATGCGAAGCGAAGCTGCCTATTCGCTCTGGTCTCTTTGGCAACTGACTCGGATCTTCATTTGGTAGGCCAAACCCTGGCCAAACCCTCTGACTTGACACAGCGCTTATGAATAAGCTGATGGTTTGCGCTTAGCCGTTAGAAATTTGGAATTTACGACTACGATTAATTACGCTTCTTAGACAATTCTTCTATCTACGCTTTTAACCTGCGTGATTGGTAGTAGTGTCAGTTTAAGGACACTGTGTGATAACAACGCTAATCATCTATGTATGACACAGTCGTTAAACAGCAACCAACCAACCAAACTAAAAAACATAAAAGTGCTGTAAATTGATACTGATGTTCATAATTCAATTACTTGCTCTCAATCAATCAGTCAATAAATTCAATCAGTCAGTGGGTCAGGCAGTGGGTCAACCAATCAAACAACCGACCAGTCAGTCAGCAAGTCAATCAATCAATCAATAAAAACATAAATCATCTCGCTTGCTATATAAATTCTAATCTGAGGCGCGAGACATGTACAAACAAACAACCTTTGTATGATGGTTAGATATGATTTTCGTTCAGCCAGATCTAAGTCGCAATTCGTCGCGCTACCAGCGAACCGTAAAGGATTCATAGTACCTGAGAAATCTCATACATCTGGGGTCTCACCTGTAATCCCATTTACCGCCAATCTCCTGCTTATCATTACGATTTGCAGAATAACCTCTAACCTCTGTATATAGAGGCCCAATGGTACAGTTTTTAGTGACATTGCATGGCTACTACGACCGTTCACGTGTACCGTCTTCTTTTCCCGGGCTTGGGACTGGCGCTACTGGCAGTTGGTCGATTTACAGAGTAGTTTCCAGCAGATTCCATTATTTAACGACATCTCTACTTGACGTCCACTGAAGTTATTCTAAATGAGTTCTGACTGTTCGTGTCGAATTGTAGGGCCTATACGGCATCTAAATACATTAATTTGGTTGTTTAGTTGCTGTTCAACGACACTGTGTCGTAACAAAGAGTATTAGCGTCGAACTCCTCCTTTCTCCTGACTTGGACCTGGCACTACCAGTGTGAGTGGGTCAGTTCTGAGTCATGTACGAATCATCTTATGACTGCATAATTATCATGTAGCGCTGGCATCGTTTCGCGAAATAAATCTAAACAGCTTACGCTTTAAAGCAGTTCACTGGAGAGGATTAAAACGAAAGTGTTTAATATATGGAATTTTAAAATCGGTTTAAAGGTGTCTAAGCGGATAATTAGAACATTAAAGGAATTGACTGTACTCAGTCGCCGTTTAAATGTATTTCTAAATGTATTTTTAGCGTAACCCTCCTTATTTATCCAGTTATTCGACTGGCGCTACCCGAGTATGATACAGTCGTTTATTTGGCTTTGTACAAATTGAAAACATAACATCTTCGAGGAAGAGAAGTTTAAAGCGAGTTAAGAAAGACATTGAAATAATAATAATAATAATAATAATAATAACAATAATAATAATAATAATCTTTTCTTTATTGAAGCGCCTGATAAACGCACTGCGCTGTACATTTACATGTTATGCAATTTAAATCTTAACTACTAACAGAACAGACAGCCTGCAATACACGGCGCTAATAGCAGCCTTCAAAGCACATCAGCCCTACGGGGCTCGAACTCGGTACCTCTCGCTCTCTGTGCCAGATGTTATCCAATGCACTATCGGGCCCCACGAAATGTCGCCAATGTGGACTGATGGAGAAAGAAGCGTAATTGTAATTGTAAATTTTGCATAAATTTATGTGCAGTAAAATTTCATCAGGTCAAATGCTATTTTACATTCGTGCAAAATCTGAGGTGTGAAACGGAAACTAAATATAAAAAGTTCTCCACGTTCGTAGTATTATTTTATACACCTCTTTTAAGATTGTACATTTGTTATATAAGTCAAATAAATCTGGCGCTTGCAAATTTTCTCATTTTGGTCGCACATTGGCATGTAAATCTGTATAATTATATAGCACATACAAAGTTCAATTAACCAGGTAATGATTGGGCATTGTGAATTTGAACAATTGATTGTACAGTCTAAGAAAACACATCCAACTGGTCATACGATATGTGCAATTTTCATTACATCGTCAGAAAGATTACATTAAACACAATCCGTTCAATTCCAGTCTTAGAACTTTGACATTGCACGTCCGTGCCTCAGGGCCAGGCAGTTCCAGTCAAAAGTACGGACGAAGGAGGAGGGCGACGTAAATCATCTTTGTTATGACACAGTGTCGTTAAACAACAACCAATTCCAGGCTTACGTCGTACTCAGAAATCAGGAATACGTCATCGATTACAATAATAACTACTGAGGGCGACGCTAGTGATCTTTATCATCGCACAGTGTCGTTAAACTAAAACTACTATTACTCATATTGATTGTGAGTGCTATGGATGACGAACAAATGAACCAAGGGACATTCTCAAAGAAAGAGACATTTTGAACACAATACAATAATATACTATATTTAAAATATAATATATTATATAAATATATATATATATATATATATATATATATATTATATACTCCATATAAAAACTATATATAATATACTGTATATAGCACAATACATTTATACTTTGAAATTGTAGTCAAAGGCATTTGGTTTATGCTATTATCGTAAGTTGCCGTCGACATAAATTGTTTTGGCATATTACAGCTCTTTGCGTTAAACCACAGAATAGATAAAGCGTAGCCAGAAGTCTAACTCGGCCTAAATCCTGTAATACGGAAAATTACTCTATAAGTTGTAGTCTATGGACGTCAGCCATGATTACGTGCTGGTACACAAACACTAAGTTGCTGCGGCAATCGAAACAAATTTTTCTTTTGGTTCATTAACACCTCTTGCTATGTTTACAGCTTAATATGCTGAGAAATTTGGCACTCATTTTGATTGTTTTAATAGTTCGGAAGTGTATTTGGCAACTTATAGATCAGGGTTAGTGTCATTAGAAAACCTGGTGGCGTCCGCGTAGCATGCCCAAAGATACTGTATAATCCTTCAGCCCACGATACTATAAGTTTGCCGTGTATTGTACAAACGTTTACAGAGGCAGCTTATCCGCAAGATCAAAACATCGTTCCACGTTGCTGGATATAGCCCCGGTTGTCAACACTGCATGCGATAACTATCTATAGGACATGATATTACCACACAAGTTAAATGTTTTGAAGGTTGGCAAAGTAATATAAATGCGTTGGGTAAACATTTAAAATCGGGGTGCGCAGGTTTTCCTTGCGTCCGTTAGGGTCAGATTAGGCGTCGTCAGAGTTGGTTACTAGGGTAAGGTTACGCGTCGTGAGGGTCGGTTAGGGTCATGGTTAGGGTTAGTGTCGTCATTAGAAAACATCGTACCTTCCGCGCGGCATGCCAAAGGATACCGTCAAACGCCAGAAAGTTTACGCACCCCGATACTAAATGTTCGCCACGTGTCGTTACTGTGGAATGACATTGTCAAAACCACGACTTTCAATGTCTGTTGACACAGAGTCTTAATCAGGATCCTCTGGAGCACTTCTTCGGTGTTATTCGCCAGGCTGGTGAGTTTAATGCCTGTGCCAGTTTCAGAACGCGTATCGCAAACCTGCTTTAACAGTCTCCTCCAACAGAGTCGTAGTGGCAATTGTTTTCGTGATGGTGATAAGCTACCGCGTATTGGCAACATTATCTAAATTGAGCACCGTTTCATCACGCACATTGGCATTGAAATCTGTCAGTTGCTCTATTGATTTTTCATACTCTGGCCAACCAGAGCCTAATGACTTATGTGAACAGAATGCACTTACATGTTTGCGAATATTTGTTAAGAAAATTGACCTGGCATAATTGTGATGCATGCAAAGCTGCATTTTGTGATACTGCAATAAGTGTGTTGATGAGTCGGGGGTCCGGTGGCGCGTTGGATAACATCTGGCGAAGAGTGCGAGAGGTACCGAGTTCGAGCCCCGTTAGGGCGGATTTGCTTTGTAGGCTGCTATTAGCGCCGTTGTATTACAAGCTGTCTGTTCTGTTAGTAGAACTTTAACTAGTTAAGATTGTTTCAATTGCATAACATGTAAATGTACAGCGCAGTGTGTTTGTCAGGCGCTAAATTAAAGAAAAGATATTATTATATTATTACATTATCCCATTACAACTGGCCTATTATGTTCTTCATTGAGCTTTTGTCTCTTCTATATCACTTCAGTTTACAAATGACACCCATAATTTATCATCCAGTCTTAGCAATCTTAGCTCCAGCTGAAGTATGTCTTTTGTGAAATAATGTATTTCGTGCAGTAGTTGTCACTTCATGTGATGATTTTATTTTGAAATGGGTGGTTGTTTTCCAATTTACCTTTTACTACATGTTTCATGATTGCAAGAGTTCTGTTATAAATAACAAGTATTCTTCAAGTACACGTCATTGTGTTTAATATGGACACCTATAGATGAGAATTCAAATTTATCAGTAGCTTCTTATTCACAGAAAGTAAATGTTAGGCAGACACCCACATTCAATTTATTCTTGGAACAACAAACTGCATAAGTCATGTGGTCCTAGAAAGAATCAACTCCACAAGTGATAAAAATGACTAGCGGCTAAAAACTCACTATATAATTTTTCATTGGCTTTCAAGCACTTGGATATCTAAGTGCATCTTCTCTTGGCAGCTAACTTTCCACGCCTCAGATTCACATTTTGATGTGACAGTGTGTGCGTTACAAATTTAATTATAAATAAATAAATAGAAACAAACTCCACCACCACCAGTCATTTGGTCCTACGAAGAATGAACTCCACAAGTCATGCAAGTCATTCTCTCTCAGGAAGAATAAACACTGGAATTTCTGTTCATGAACAGGGAGCGTTTTAGTCCTAGACTCCTAGTAACTGTACACAACACCGTTCAATTGGCCCTAGTTAGAATCAAGTCTACAGTCAATAAGCTTATCGTATCTGAGAATAATTTATAACGCGCCTCTTACAGTACAAGCTATTCAGAGACTCTCTCAGCGTGACAGCCACAAGGAAATAAGAGTTTTGAAGCAACGAAGGGGTGAGGATAGAATCTGTCCAAAGTCTTCTATGGATTGAGGGGGAGGTCATTCCACATAGAAGGGCCCACTATGGCAAAGGGATGGTGTAGGGCCGTGGAACTAGGAGATCAAGTCGATCTGCAGACTGGAGAGGGCAGGAAGATACAGCAGACACAGGTTTGCGCATTAAGTTTCAAAAGATATTTAGGAGCTAGACCCTGCTATCATCAGAAATGCCAGAGTTAGCCACTGTTCAGTATTTCAGGAGTGGCCCCAATTGTTGTCAAGGGCCAACAATTAAGGGTACAATGTTATAAACAGTTTTGATGAAGTTCTTGGCCCAGGAAACATAGGTTTGAGAGAAAAAATGTCTGTGCTATCATCAGAAATGCCAGAGTTAGCCACTGTTCAGTATTTCAGGAGTGGCCCCAATTGTTGTCAAGGGCCAACAATTAAGGGTACAATGTTATAAACAGTTTTGATGAAGTCCTTGGCCCAGGAAACATAGGTTTGAGAGAAAAAATTTCTGTGCTATCATCAGAAATGCCAGAGTTAGCCACTGTTCAGTATTTCAGGAGTGGCCCCAATTGTTGTCAAGGGCCAACAATTAAGGGTACAATGTTATAAACAGTTTTGATGAAGTCCTTGGCCCAGGAAACATAGGTTTGAGAGAAAAAATTTCTGTGCTATCATCAGAAATGCCAGAGTTAGCCACTGTTCAGTATTTCAGGAGTGGCCCCAATTGTTGTCAAGGGCCAACAATTAAGGGTACAATGTTATAAACAGTTTCGATGAAGTCCTTGGGCCAGGAAACATAGGTTTGAGAGAAAAAATGTCTGTGCTATCATCAGAAATGCCAGAGTTAGCCACTGTTCAGTATTTCAGGAGTGGCCCCAATTGTTGTCAAGGGCCAACAATTAAGGGTACAAGGTTATAAACAGTTTCGATGAAGTCCTTGGCCCAGGAAACATAGGTTTGAGAGAAAAAATGTCTGTGCTATCATCAGAAATGCCAGAGTTAGCCACTGTTCAGTATTTCAGGAGTGGCCCCAATTGTTGTCAAGGGCCAACAATTAAGGGTACAATGTTATAAACAGTTGTGATGAAGTCCTTGGGCCAGGAAACAGGTTTGAGAGAGAAAAAATGTCTGTGCTATCATCAGAAATGCCAGAGTTAGCCACTGTTCAGTATTTCAGGAGTGGCCCTCCTATTTGGCCCTATTACTCTTTCTACGTGGGCGACATTACTGTATCCTTCACATAGTCGTCTTCGGCACAGTCTTCCGGTTCCAACGATGTATAATTTTTGCTTGTCATAATTTTTCTAAGGTTCTCGATATTATTTTCTAGCTGACTACACCGGCTGACCGTGCATTAGCATTGAGCGAATATCACGCGTGCCGCTAGGAGCGCTGCGGTCGCCATAGACTACAACGGCATTACAGCGCATACCATTGAAATACGGCCGAGTTAGACTTCTGGCTACGCTTTATCTATTCTGTGGTTAAACATAGTAAACCTCCAAGGTTGTAACGACATCTCATAATATCTGATATGGCCGTTGACCTCCTTAAAAAAACTTAGAATATCAGTTAATTTTCTTGATTTCAGTTAATTCGTTCCAGGTCGTCATTGGTTTGGATGCGTATAGTGCAGAGGCTAATCCTGGTTCATGGAGATCGCGTTTTCTCGGCCAACGGTTCCAGATGCTGGAACAGTCTTCCACTCGCCATCAGACTGACCAACTCAGTAGACTTCTTTTAAATCTTACCTTAAATCAATCCTACTTGTTTGGTTGTTAGTTCTTTCTGAGGCTCCATTTCCCGAGTAAACAATACGGCTAACAATGATAACCCTCGGGCTACCAAGGGGGTGGGGTGGTTACCACCCCCCCTACGTTTTTATGCATAATTTTTTTCCATATGGAATATAATTTTTGCATTTTAGGTAGCTGTAGCAGATTCATTGGCGCACATTTTGAGGTAAACATCATGGTGGTAGCCCACGCCATTCAAAAGTTATACCTGATATACCCGAGGCACCAGGGGGGGTGGGTGGATACCACCCCCCTTAGTTTTTCGACTATAGTTTATTGACTATTCTTCCTAAAAGAGAAACAATTATGCCAATGTTTAGAGGGAATGCAGGGCTTCAGTTGCATACCTACATATTTGTCTTATGAAAACCGGAAGTGATCAAAATAAATAATAATACGCGTAATATGCGTGAAGAATGACTGAATGGAAGCACTCCCCCTTAGTGTTTTGTCTGTAGCGTATTAATTTGTCTTCCTGGAAGAGAAACAAAGATACCATTCTTTAGAGGGAATGTAGGGCTTCATTTGCATACCAACATCTTTATCTTTTGAATACCGGAAGTGATCAAAATAAATAATAATACGCGTAATCTGTGTGAAAATGGCTGAATACAGCATTACCACGTAAACCGATTATATGTATGGATATATATGTATGGATGTACATTTATACTATATAAACATGTGTAGGGATGATTGTGTGTATCTTTTATACATAGATTAGTTTCAAAACACACATAATCTTATATTTGTTTATCAAAAAAGTACAAAATGTACACAATAATATAAAATATTGCTAATTAATGGGTTCCGTTGTTAAAAGTGATGTAATTTCGAGGTGCATTCACATAATGTACAACTAAATACACCATTCTGTGCAGTAATGAACGCTGAATCCATTGCTATATTACAAGTTATGATATGTGAAACAAAACACGAAATCCGGGGGGGGGTAACCACCCCCTTGGTAGCCAATGTAACAAAAAACTTGGTAGCCCTAGGGATAATGTGTAAACGTTCGAGTGAAAAATCAAGCGATTGCCTTGCGTTTAAGGATTGGAAAAGTCGAAGATGGCGATACAATTAACCGTCTTCATTGCAATAAACAGTTCACTTATCGGGGTTCAGACACATCGCCTTCAGCATGTGGAATGATTGAAGTTTTTTGACTCAGTTACTACATGTTTTCACAGTTTTCACGTTTTACGTGACATGCCAAATTAATCAAATTTAATCGATTAATCGAAGTTAACTGTCAGAGATTAAGCGATTATTTTTTTTATTTTTTACTCAGTGCCATCAGTAGTTTGACAAGTTCTAGCCTTTCGTATTATAACACTCGGCGAGAGGTACGTAAAATAGTGTGTGTGTCCACAGTTTAACGGCAGCTTATGACAACATTGGCCGTTGCCGCCGACAAAGATTAGTTTTGGCATATTACAGCTCATTAACACGTAAAATAGTAATGGCATATTCTGTGTATATATGGTCGGCGAGTGAGGTTTTTAAAGGTGTCTAAAGAAATCATTTTATTTTTTAATGGTTAACGATTTCTTACCGCAACAAGGTTCGTTGCCGACGACAGAAATTACTTAGAACAGAACTCACCGTTCCTTTGGAATAATAGAGCACTGGCACAGTTTGACTAAACGCAGCTTCTAAATACATGGTTTGGTGGGCAGCGCTTTATAAGTGTCTAACTAAAAATATACGCGACGATGATATAACCGATTTTCATTTATGGATCGGAATGTTGAACAGTGTGAAAGACTGAAAGCAAGATGAGATAAGAGTTCTTGAAGCAGAAATGACTTTTCTGCGCAAGATCGCAGGGATTCCAAGACTACAGGAAAAAAAAAACGATGACATATAAGGCAATCATTAGGTACGGTATCTAAACAACCCTGCTAGACAAAGTCGTTCAACGATGACATTCAGGATTTGAAGGAAAAGACAACAAGGCAGACAAAGACTACGCTGGATGGATAATATACTTGGGGACATATAACAACACTTGGACTGACACTAAGAGGAGCAATGGACTGGACAAATACCCGATGACAACGTTACTCATTTATTCGTACCCATCTCCAATAAATGGCTGCCGTCAAGAACTGACGAAGATGATGATGAATAAAACGCGTTTGTTTTAGCCACTGTTTAGTCCGTTCAAGGTCGTCTTATCACAGTCAAACTCATCTGACCTTTTAGTTAACAAAAGCTATCTTGTATCGTCTTTAAGACTGGCGATCATGTGGACGGTTTTTTAACAACGCTGTGTAATTTAGATAATTACGTCGACCCCTTCCTTAAACACTATTGGGTCTGGCGCTGCCCGATTAGAAGGGTGTGACGGTGTTTCAAAGCCGATCCTCTAATCAAGTCGATTTATTTGGTCTGTTCTGATTTAAAAAGGCAGCGTCTTTAAAGAAGAGGATCTTAAAGCGATGCAAGCAATACATTGAAGTATGGTCAGTGTGGACTGAAGGAGTGATTAGTGATTACAATAAAGCTTCGTCATTGTAATTGTAAATGTAACATAACATTAAGTGCACTAAAACTTAAAGAAGCAAAATTTTGTTTTACCTTCGAAATCGAAACTAAATAATCAAAAACCGTCGGCATAGTTGATAATTTTTAGACACCGCTTTTAAGAATGCGTATTCTTTATATAAACAAAATAAACATAGTGTTGTCAGATTACTCCCTGACAAAAGCTGAAGCATGTATAATTCAATCGTAAAAGTTCAATTAACCAAAATTAATTAAGATTGGGCAAAGTGAATTTGAACAATATATTGTACAACATTCACACAACTAAGGCTGGTCATGTGATTTGTGCAATGTTTGGGAAACCATCTCACTGTAATTCAATACTAACGTAGGGTGATCCTAATTATCAAGGTGAGGCCGACGTCATTTACCCTTGCACCCATAAGATGTCGTCTCAACAAAGGAAGCTACTCCCACCTCCGCCATAAGCCACTGTCTGTACTCTGGAAGTGCCAGTCCAAAGCCTGTATGAAACAGGAGGGCGACGTTAATCATCTTTGCAATGAAACAGCGTTGTTAAGCACAAACTACACAGACGCTGCGGCATAATGAAGATGATTAGAGATTCCTTCATCGCTATCAAGGCTTCGTGAATAGGTTGGTGTCCTGCGCTTAGGGCTTTAGAAATTTAGATTTTACGATTACGATTCAAACGCATCTGAAAGATGTCTTCCATCCACGCATTCACCCTTGCGTGCCTCGCTGCAGACTTTCACCCGCCTTCAAAGACGTCACCAGCAGGGCACCCTCGCCACGACAAGGCCCACCCTCGGCTCTTTCCCCGGCAAGTAACCTTTGAAAGATTTAAATCATCCAGGGAAACAACACAACACATTGAATTTCTAGCAGTTTAACAATATAATTATAATGGCTTCAAATTGCAAAATTTTCACCGAGGCATAGATTAATGCAGTGACAATGAGATGACCTAGGGATTGGATGGATCGATCCAGAGTTAAACGACATCTTAGGACAACTAAGGCCGTTGATGGCGATGAAAATTATTTTAAGCAGTTCTTGCCTTTCCTGTGGCATAATGCAGACTATGTTTCAAAAGATATTGGTTGGTTACTTGTTATCACACAGTCTTGTTAAACTGAAACTACTACTACTAGTGACAAAGTGATAAACACTGACATCTGTCATATACACGAAGACCAAATGAACACAGGGACTTACTTAGAACTTAGTCCTTCCCGTGCAGGTCTGCACATCGGACAACGCATCTCCTCCACTCGTCTCTACTCATCGCCATTTTAAAAAGTAAGAAAAAGTTTAAGGACACCTTATAGCAACAAAGGCCGTTGACGTCGACATTAATTAATTTGACGAGTTCTCACCGTTCTATTGCTATTACGCCCGACAGTGACACCATCCTAAATATAAACATTTAATTTATTTCGCTTTTATAGGGAAATGGCATTGTTAAAAGAGGTGTTTAAGTGTTAGCAACTCTGCCGACTGTTCTAACATATTTAATTTTGGTTACACGCATCAGATTTTACTCGAAGGCTGAACAAAGGTTTACTAATCTTTGTCGGCGGAAACGGCTTATGTTGTCATAAGCTGCCGTTAAACTGTGGATCCAATCCAATCCAGTGTTAATCCAGGCTAACGATGAAAGATGAATCAGAATATCAAAGTCAATTGAGGTGAAGTCAACGTCATTAGCTCTGGAAGACAAAAAGACGTCGTTAAACAATAGAAACTTTTACTTACTCCACCATAGGCCACTCTTCGTACTCTGGAAGTGCCAATCCAAGGCAGGGGTAAAACAGGAGGGCGACGTTAATCATCTTTGTTAGACACAGCGTCGTTAAACATAAACAAACACACGTTGCAGCATAAGAAAGACGATCGGCGTCGTCTCCTCATTATCAGGCTTTGGACTGGCACCACTGCTACGTGACAGTGAAGTAGTTATAGCCGAGCGTCTATTTCTTAGTCTTTTTCTGCTGGTGGCGAACTCAGTTGAACGCAGCCAGATCAACGATGTGAATCTGCCTCCTCTCTCTTGTCTCTCTGACAAGTTGATTCTTCAATTGGAATCTATGGACAACCCCTCTGACTTGACACAGTCAGGAGATTTTTCTGCCATTCAATAAAAAATATAAAATTGGCAAAATATTCTGCTATCGAAAGGAAATTAACGAAAGGTGATGGCTGAAGGGAAATAACGAAAATATCCACGAACGAAAGCGACGGCTTTCATACCTTTAAAACGGTTTACACAGATGTTATATAATCGACACTTCGTCCATTTGTTCACTCCAATCATCTGTGTTTTAAAGGAAGACTTATTTTTTATCAACGCGCTTTATAAATACAAGTTGCATTGTATTGCAATGATGTGAAAAAGCCGCTCTCCTTAAACACCTTTTTAAGGATTACACAGATGCTATATAGCTGTAACTTGGTCTATTGCTTGAGTTCTATCAGGTCTAGAGTAATAACGCCGACGTCAATATAATATTATGGCAGTGGCTGTCATAATATACACGGGTATGTTAAAGTGAAAACAACAGCTCTTCTCACACACCGTTTGAACAATATAAACATGTGCTATATAATCGTCATTTCGTCTATTCGTTGAGTTCCTGCTATGTTTGAAGTGAGCTTTATTATTATGAGGTCGACGTCAATGGCCGTCGTTAATCATAAGACAGGCTACCGCTACACGCATACACTAAAGTGAAAATACAACTTTTCTTGTTAATCCATACAAACGGCGCGAATTCTTCAAAATTATTTATGTCGGCTTAAAACTCTGGATCCTTCTTTCAATTACTGCCATGGGCGCCCATAGACATTTTTAGGAGGGGGCAAAACACAATGCTCAGGGCTAAATTTTTTAGCAAGAGCCTGAACAATGCAAGACAGGAATATAAGAACATGTGTATGTTTTCACATAGGTTTTTAAATGCTAAATTTAAAACAAAACAAAGCTAATTTTGCTTGGATATTGTTTTAAGTTAGTGCTTCAGTGCGAAGAAATTTGTTAAACACCAAAAAGTAGTAGCTTAGTTAAACAAGGTATCCATTTTCCAAAGGGAGGCAAGTGCCCCTCTTGCCCCTATGTGCGGGCGCCCATGATTAATGCCATTGAGCGTCTGCTCTTGTTTTACATTACAACTAAAGGTTTTCTTTACTACGCGACTTTCCTAATATTTACTGTGGTAGTGCCAGTCTCAAGTTCAGAAATAGGAGGATGGTGACGCTAATAATCTTTGTTACGACACAGCGTTGTTGTAAAGAAATTAAGTACATTGAGCCAACAGTTGACGAATATCAAGGTCAATGCCTCTGAGACTGAGCTGATAAATAAATAAATTAAGAAATAAGTAAGTTAGTAAGTAAATAAGTGAATAATTTAGTAGCCTGTGACTTTCTTCTTAAGTATGCCTATGAGTAGTAGGAGACGATATGAGGAAAACTACTAGCGCGTTTACTTGCGCCGAAAGCATGGCAGAGAAGCAAGTGCGAGCTCGAACCATTTAGTCCAGGGCCGGGATTCATGGGACATGACTAACTCTTATTCGCAGCTTAAATCTGGCCTACGCGGGAGTAGTGGGCTACGGCGGTATTCATGAGACAGGTGCAACGCTCTACTCTGCGAATAACGCTACTCCGAGTCAGAGGTAGGAGTAAGACTTAGTCCTCTATTCACAGCTTAAAGGCGATAAACAATATGGCGGCCGTCGTTATTCGTTGCATTCGACGACGTTTTAGACATCAATAAGTGTTTAAGAGAATCCGTAATTAACTCGTCTAGTTCGCCAACGGCGAACTTTAAATTGCCTTTCATTTCGCCGTCACAAAATGCTAAAATTTGACGAGATGTCTGACAATGTTGCATTCGAAGTGCCGCGTGTATACCCGTTAGGCCTTGATCTGATCTGTCCCAACTTCAACGTAAACTTCAAAATCTGTTCACTCTTCCTTGTCATTTTCTTACTGTACCTTTGCTGCTAATTAACGTTCACTCTCATATTTAGGCCTACTGCAACAAAAACGCCTCTTGATTTAACATTTATATTAAATTAGATTTGTTTTGCTTTACCGCCGTCTTTCAATTTTTATTTGTTTACATTGTCCTCACAACCGTGAAATTCGATGTTCCGACCTCCTCACTATTAATACTATAATTATTTTTACTTCTGTTTTATTTTACATTCTATTTCGATGCAAATGCTGCGCGTTGGTAGTGGGATTATAAAGGCGAGACTTACTTGCTTACTTATTTTACTCTTCGTCGGTGGCGGACCTTTCTGCGCATGCGCGTTCAACGATAACCACTCAAATATTGGGAAAACCCAGCGTCAGCGCAGTTTACGCTCAGAGTAACTAATCGGCCGTCTGCGCCTGTTTTATGAATACCAACAACGACTAAGTTTTATTCAGGGATTAGTTATTCCCGGAGTAGGCGCTACTCCCGAATAGCTTACTCCTATCTTCATGAATATGGCCCCAGGATTGTAATCGTAATGGCAGACTCAAAACTTTATTGTTTTTAAAATAGTAATTTTAGTTGTATCGTTAATTACTTAGGCCTACTCTACATTCGCCCAGCGCGCGTTTTCGGTCTTCTGTGTACGAAGATCCATTCGTCGTTGAGTGATAATGTGTTTGATGCGCACATTTTACCAGAATTTAAGGGCTGGCACTTGCAGGGTCTAAAGCTGCTATGTAAACCATTTATAGTGATATTTGACAATTCTGTTTATTTGAAACAACGTCTATCACGATTTTAATAAAGTTAGTTTTCTGTTTAAATTCTTCACTGCTAGAGAACTTTGGACTTTGTAGCTGCTTAGGACCACGTTGTTCATTTAGCAAGACATGGTACAGTAGTAATACTTATCATGTATAGTTTGCAAACCCGTCAAAACCGGATTACCCGAGGTTTTACTGCCGCCAACACCGGAATTCCGGGTCTCTAAAAAGGTCTCGGATTTCCATGCCCTAGTGCAAACGGTGTCGTACGGTTAATGGTAATTATAATAAGACTATTATTTTGGACTTCAGAATTATACATTACTGTTGGAGATACTTTACCGATATTTCGTATCACATATTTAGATCTCGATTTCAAATCTATTTTTATCTACAGCGTAGATGTGTTGAACACAAAGTGACAATCGATGACCAACAGAACTTTCAATACTTACTTACTTAGTCCTTGCCATGTAGGTCTTTACATCGTGCAACGCATCTTCTCCATTCATCTCTGTCCATGGCCAGTCTTTCAGCCTCGTCCCACGACATTTCCATGCATCTCAAGTCACCTATGATGGTCTCAGTTCTTCCGTGGTATTCACCTTTTCCTTCATCCCTCAGGGTTCGAGCTCTTCTTCGCATGGTTGGCTCTTCTATCCTTCTCCATACTAACCACATGTCCGATTCATTTTAATCTTCTCTTTCTGACAGTGTTCTCTATTATCCTCCTCTCTCTTTCACTCTCCGGTGGCTTTATTCGCTTATAAAACATTCATAATGTAAAAAATGCAAACATTAGCGGCATTTTGTGGCCAACAGGAACATTAACATTGACACCACCGTGTCTTAGCTTCTGTATTAAAATCGCCTTCCAATAACATTTGACTTTTTACACCTTCTTACAAATAAAGGTTTTTGTGTCTTACAATTGCTGCGATATTTCGTCTAATTTGCATAAGACCTCCTCAGACAGAAATCTGAATTAAAACAATTAACGTAGCTGCACTATATATAGAATAGTGGTCAAGGCTTTAAAAGGTGTCCAATAAAAGATATGCTTTAGCAAGGTTAACTTAAAGACGGTTAACCGACTTCGCTTTTTAATCGACAAAATATAGCTCTAAATTGCGATTATAATATTAATATAAACGTTTTCTTTTAAAAAACATTCTTGTTTATTGATTCAAACTGGCAAGTATGCAGTAGGATTACATGTCATTGTCCGATTGATGCACATATTTACAACTGAACAACTAAAGGTCTACATAAGGACAAATCCACTCACCAACAACATAAACAACTCTACTTGTCATGGACTGTACATAATTATGGACTGTACATTATTTTGGACTCTGCATAGTTAGTCGTTAGAATCTTCACACTGAAATATATAATCTATGTCGTGACGTCAGAGCTCCTCTAGACTAGAGATCGGCCATTTTGGTATGGGCACTTGGACATGACCGATGATAGCAATGACTAACGCATTTGCACTTTAAGAATATACTCAGTTGATAATTAATGCAAGCGTTAAATTACAAAACTTACGAGCATTACATAGAGTCGTAAGCATGACATTACTTACAAAATCATTCCTTTACTTATAAGGTTTACCAGCCTAAGGACTTCACTTTGCATGCAACCCATACCAATCAGGGTTTTAATGTTACATTGTAATGTCGTAATGGAAGCAGTTGAAACAAACCTCTTAAGGCAGCTTATCTTATGTAGATGTGGAAAACGTTGTAAAGGTGTCCAAAAACGCGCATTGCCTTTTAAGTAAGTAAGTAAGTAAGTAAGTAAGTAAGTAAGTAAGTAAGTGAGTGAGTAAGTAAGTAAGTAAGTAGGTAAGTAAGTAAGTAAGTAAGTAAAAGTAAGTGAGTAAGTAAGTAAGTAAGAAAGTAAGTGAGTAATGAAATATATTCTTTATTAAACCGATTGCAGAAGAGCCGCAATCCGGTGTACAAACACCATAGTACAAATAAAAAATCCAACAGGAGTACAGCATTCTTCCTAACAATGTTTTCCTCGTATTATTGTCAATAAGGACATCTTAAGACTGTCACGGCGGTTGACTTCGACCATACTTTTAATAGGCAATATCTGGCTTCCTTAAACGATATCTAGAAAGTACAAGGTGATATACAAATGAACACATATATAAATATGACTAACTAATGTAACAAGCTGCGTTCTGTCAGCCTGGTGTTCGGAATAAACGAAAATTGATTGATTGATTGATCTCTGTAACTGGCGATTATGTAGGTAGAGTCTGTAAGCTGACATAACAAAGATAATAAGCGTCGCTCCCCTCAATCATCCAGATCTCGGATTAGCGCTACCAGAGTACGCATTGATCTGTTCCAGGATTGATTATGGGAATGCGTGTACATTGGTCTCTCCTCTACAAATACGTCTAAACTTCAGGCCAACCTAAACGCTGCCGCCCGCCTCATAGGGGCATTGCGAAGTTTGACCATAATTATTTCCTATTTTATCCGTGACTCCCTTCACTGGTCCCATTCGCCAGCGCATCCAATTCAAGATCTGCTCCCTCATGCGAAGCTGTCTTGCTGGCTCTGCTCCTCACTATCTTAGGGCTTTTTGTACCCCAGTATCTTCTACACAGTCGTTCCTCCATTCGATCCTCGGCCCGTGGTTACTTGGTTGTCCCGCGGGTGCGTACTTCTACGGCCCAGTCTAAGAGTTTCGTTATTGTTGGTCCCAATAGCTGGAACCGGTTTCCACAGTTTCTCAGGTCTGACCTTTTCTCTATTTCTTTTAACCAGTTCCGCCAGCGCCTGAAAACCTCTCTGTTTACCAGTGAAGATACTGGCCCGGGTCGGGAGCACCTCTGTTTTGAGTGGCGCTATATAAATACTTGATTACGATTACAATTACGATTATGACTCAGTTGGCATCGTTTCAATGTGTTTCCTCTATAATTGAAGTCGCTTTCTTGTGGTTTGTACTGATTTAAACAGATGACGTCTTCAAACAAGAGAATTTTAAAGCGCGGTTAGAAATACAATGAAGAGTCGCAATGTAGACTGATGGAGAAAGAAGCGCAATTGTAATTGTGTATGTTACATAATGTGTAGGTGCAGTAAAATATTGAGAAGGATTGTTTTATTTTGCGCTGAGGTAAAATATGATGTGTGAAGCCAAAATTAAATAAGCATGAGCAATCGAAAATGTTGGAAACTATTAGACACCTGTTTTAGGAATCCACATCCTTTATATCACTAAAATAAAACTAAGTGATTTCGTATGGTAATTGACGACTGTCGTAAGCGCCGACATTAGGTAATCAGAAAATCAATGTGAGGTCGAAGTCAATGGCCTTGTCAGCCAAAATATATACTTAAACAATGGAAACTACTTTTAGTGACACCGCCTTAAGCCACTGCCTGTACTCGGGTAGTGCCAGTCGAGGGCATGAGTAAACGAGGAGGGCGACGCTAATCATCTGTGTTATAACGCAGCGTCGTTAAATACAAAAATACGCACACGATCTGACATAAGAAAGATGATTAGCATCGCCCACCACACGAAGAAGGCTTTGGACTGGCATCACGGCTACGTGGAAGTTAAGTAGTCAAGGCACAGCGTCTGTTTCTTAGTCTTATTCTGCTGGTGGCGAATTCAGTTGACCGTAGCCGATACCACAATCACAATAGAAAGATAGGACTATGAGATGCACGATTCATCGGATGCGTCTACAAAACAGTTGAAGTATGCGACCAATGCCTTTCATGCCAAAATGTGCCTTTAAAAAGTTAAATGATGGTTAATGCAAATTTGATTTGTTAAACACCTTTGAAACGTAATCCATGGGTGCTATATAAGGCGCTGCTGCGATTGCTAGGTAGATACATTTTATTATTTCATTATTTCATTGCATTTTCTAATGATATTACATTGTTTCATAGGAAAATGTTTAATGAAATGTTTAATTAAGTATTCTGTCATGTAAATAATTGTTAACATGCATTCTTGTAAATAGATGTATGTTAAAATAAAATGTGTATATAATACATGTATATATATTACACATCTGTGCTGAATTTCTGTTTGCAAATAGCATTACATGTTATTTTAGAAAACTTAAAGAAGTACTGTTAATAACTTTGTAAACATATCTGAAAAGAGCTAAAATAGCCAAAAAAGAGCTGATATAGCCAAAAAAAGAGCTGATATAGCCAAAAAAGAGCTGAAATAGCCACCAAAAAAAGAAACAAAAGGAGAAAAAAAAAAAAAAAGGGAAAAAAAAGATGTTAAAAAAGAATTACAATAAAAAGAGCCAATGGGCCAAACATAACGGAGATACAATACTTTAATATGTATCAAATCAAATAATATGTATCTATCAAATATTGTTAATATTGTTAATAAGATTGAGGAGAAAACAGTTATTAACATTATACGGAAATGAACTTAATCCGTCAGAAACTTTAAATACGTCTACATCTTATCAGAAACGGAATCAAAGCCAAGAAAAGAAAAAGAAAACTGTTGATAGAAATTATATGAAAATGAACTTAAATCGTCAGAAACTTTAAATACGTCAGCATCTTATCAGAAACGGAATCAAAGACGAGAAAGGAGAAAGAACATTTGTGAGAACATTACAAGAAAATGAACGGAAATACATCAACAACTTTAAAGACGTCAACAGCCTTTGTAGCTATAGGATGTCGTTAAATATTGGATTAGCCTATGTATATGCTAGGTAGATATTTTTGGCAGTTAATAGCGCTTGAGATGTAGGAAACTATTCAAATCGAAGTCAAAGGCTTTTCATGCCATAAATTAAACAATGAAAAGTGATAATATTCTGTTGGTGACAGACTGCATTTGGTTGCATGCCAGTGTTTCACTTGTGAAGAACAATTCACCAGTGTCCGCGTTTTATCCTCACCTCTGGTCGTAAGATTTTAACATCCGAGGATCTGTAGGAACCACGATCATTTCGAAGTCTTGCAAAGTAGTCGTCCTCCTCTTCAGTGTTCAGGGAGATGCTGATGAATGAAACTTTGAGAGTTTAAGAACCCGGTTGTCAAATCAATATGACAATTTGCAGAACAGAGATTTCAATCCGGTGATTTTGACCTGCGTTCCTGTACTTGGGTAATATGCAAGATTTTAGATCCCTAGTTCTTTTTTGTCATCTAATTTAGCCAGTGTGGCCAACAACCAAATACAGTCTGTCATCAGCAGCTTATAATTACTTTGAATTGTTTAACGTCATCTAACTCCACCACTTCCCTGTATTGTGTAGTGCTAGTCCCAAGCCTGGAGAACGAGGGAGGGCGATTCAGTAGCAATAAATCTAAAGAGATATTTATGAGTCCGCGGTCTTAATTACTTATTCTTCCCATCCTTTACCAGCAATGGATAGGGTGTCTAAGTGTGTTATTTTAGAGGCTAACCATTTCGGATAGACCATAGTTTTGACCCCCATATTGACCGAATCTGTATTAAGGCTAGCCAGGCGCTCTATGCGATACGCATCCTTATTGCCAATGGTCTCTCGGGGATGTGCCTTTATGATGTAGTTCGGGCAACCTCGCTGGCTCGCCTCCTGCATGGTACGGCTTTGCCAATGCTGGTCAGCGCGCGCGTATTAATGCAATAATACGGAAAATGGTACGGCTAAAGTTTCTGCCTGTCGACCAGAAGATGTTCGATTACCTCTGTGGCCGTGGTGATTCTTCTCTTTTCACAACCCCAGCCATGTTCTCGATTGTCTACTGCCTCCTATAAAGAATGTTACCTACTAACTCCATCCTCGTTCACATAACCGTGAGATCCTGATTGCTGATGCATTAACACGGTGTAGTTTTATCATGCGAATGGTATTCAAATGACTTAATTGCTGATCTTTCTTCTTACTTTATCCTTACTATCTCCCAGCTCCCAAGACGTCTGTTTTACAATTGCATATTATAATTACTTTATTATTGAGCACTCATATTGTTCTTATCTGATGTTCCCGCAGTGAGTTTGCAGGCGGTTCAATAAAGTACATACTTATTTACTTACTTGATCATCTTTGTTATTAAACAGCGTTGTTTAACAGCAGCTAACTCAACAGCATCTTATAGCATGAAAAGCCTTTGAAGTTCATACAGCTTAACAAAATAATAGTTATCATTATTATTACTAAGGTCGATAGCTAAAATGGCATAACAGCGTGGAAGTTATTATACGTTGCTTTTGGATTGGATCCACAGTTTAACGGCAGCTTATGACATCATAGGCAGTGTTGCCACTCAATAAAAATAAAAAACCCAAGATCAGACGATAAAAAACCCAAGAAAACCCAAGATCAG
Organism: Aporrectodea caliginosa; assembly: GCA_020284085.1. NCBI lineage: Eukaryota > Metazoa > Annelida > Clitellata > Crassiclitellata > Lumbricidae > Aporrectodea > Aporrectodea caliginosa. The sequence goes on along the minus strand of JACEVL010000033.1, from coordinate 893,738 downwards.
TTTTTCTGCAAACTTTTGAAACATTAAGGGGGATAATAACATAATAATTAATAAATCATATATTATAAATGATAAATATTATAATATAATGCAATTAAACCGGTTTTTAAAATAAACTTTTTGTTCTATTGGTCAAAATTTGAAAATGTTAATTGAAAATATGACGAATTAATGTAGCAATCAAGTCATATGATTCAAATGAAGTTTGTTTATTTAATTTCAATTTTCAAACCTTAAAACGCTCAAATGTTTATTTCAATACGCCAATAACGCCATAAACATCTTCTTCTTCAGAAGGAGGTAATGTAACCAAAGTTGTGCTTACCTGCATTTTTGTAAGTTTTTGTCTCTCACTGTAACGCTGATGACAACGTCCTTCAGCAACATCTGCAACCAAAGACTTGGAAGGAGTCCAAGCATGGCAGTCGACACCGTCTCTAGCAATTGCTTGTTTAGCAAGTAGACGGCTGGCAACAGTTTCAGCATGCAGTTTGTTCGTTTGAGCAGTCTTGACCATATTTACCTGTGAGAAATTCTCTCAACACATGCCGACGACTGTGGCAGAGCCATGAGTCCACACATAAAGTTTGACAAAAGTCCGAAGTTCATGTGATCATTGCTCAATTTAAACCAAAATTCAACATGAAGGAGTTCGGCTTTGGCCACTTGTTCTCTTAACGAAGGTGTCTTGGGAGTTACAAAGAACGTCTTGATATTTGTCATGTCTTTTTAAATTCAAAATTCTTGACATGTTTCTGTGTCATTTTGTGCGCTAACAGCGACGATTTGTTTATATTCGAGAGACTAAAGTCACATACCTTGCATCTGACCACAAACCTGTCTTTAGAATCAGCTTCAATCCAATCCTTGAGCTCCGGGTCTTGAAGCCAATTGTTATTAAATGACTGCTGATACCATGATTTCGTTTTTTAGCTGGATATGTTGCACTAGCAACACTAGCAACACTGCTGCTACTACGTTTGTTGACTTTGTTTTTCTTTTCATCATAGTCCGAATCGCTGGAACTATTACTTCTATCACACATTCCAAGTTTTTACTTTGATTTAATGTTTAAACTTAATTACTTAAAGTAAAAAATAGAATATTTTAGACTCTGACTTTATTTCGAACGCGCAAAGCTGCCAAAGCGGCAAAAGTTTGACTTCCGGAAAAAAGCAATGATGCAAATCATGCAATCTGCTTTTAGAGCTATACTAAGTTCTATAGGCCTATTTAACAATTTAGCCCAACACATAAATGTGATTCTCTTGTAAACCAAAATGCGGTTAGCAATTGGTATAATAAAGGATATACTTACTTACTTACTTATAGACCACGCTGCACAAATATTAAGACTTTTATTGATCTCGATCATCCAGACCGTAATGGACAATCTATTATCTTTGTTTTATTTATTATCACTGTCATTTTGTACGATTTTAATTATTTTGGAGAGGAAAGTTGAATTTTTACGTGAAATAAAAACCCAAGGAAAAAACCCAAGGTCTTCAGGAAAAAACCCCAGAACCCAAGGTCGAATAAAAAAAACCAAGATCTTGGGAAAAAACCCAAGGAGTGGTAACGCTGATCATAGGCCGTTGCCGCCGACAAAGATTATTTTTTGGCATATTGCAGCTCAAAAAGTCTATTATACGTTGCGAAAGCGGCAGGCGCTTATATAGCATCCGTGGATAACATTTTAAAGGTGTCTAAAGAAGTAGGTTCGTTAACCATCATTTGACGGCATCTTTTGGCACTACGGGCTGTTAGCGTGTATAGGAAACATTTCCTACCATTTATGTGGAAAAATTAAATTTAGAAGGAGTGTTAAGTCAGTTGGGTTTTGAGCGGAGTCTATGGAAGGTCTGTTATGTTTGCTAGTGTTTAGAAGGTATTGTATTGTATTGTATTGTATTGTATTTGAACACTTGTTATAGCGCCCCAACCAGATTTCCCATTCAGAGGCGCTCCCAACTACTGCGCGAACGCTGAATCGGAGTTTCACGCCGAAGCGCATGAGCAATTGCGAGTGAAGGACTTGCCCAGGGTCCCTATGCGGCGACTTTTGAGGTGGATCCGAACCCGCAACCCTCCAGCTGCAAGGCACCGAACATACCCCTACACCACCGCGCCCCAGTTGTATTGTGATGTGTTGTATTGTGTGTTGTATTGTACTCCACGTTTATAATGCGACCGAGCCACCCGCAGTAAAGATCCGAGAAATTAATCTCTGATAATCCGACCCGACCGGGAAGCGAACCCGGGGCGCCGGCGCGACGAGCGGGCACCAACCCACTCGGCCACTCAGGATCCTAGGTGTTCGAAGACTTCGGCCAGCTGGCGAGAAACGAGCTCCGTGTAAGCCAAAGTTAGGCGTCAAGATCGGCAGACAATAAGATTCATTAAACAATGGCCAGTACTTCGAACTCCGTCATATGCTACTATCTGTACTCTGGCAGTGCCAGTTGAAAGCCTGGGTAAATGAGGAGGGCAACCCTAATAATTTTTATCATAGCACAGCGTTGTTAAACATAAACAAACACGTTGTCGCGTCAGAAAGATGATTAGCATCGCCCTCCTCATTATCAAGGCTTCGGACTGGCACCACCTCTATGTGGCAGTGAAGTAGTTATGGCACTGCGTCTGCTTCTTTTTTCTCCTTGTGGCGAACTGAGGTGACCGTAGCCAGGTCAACGATGCGAAGCGAAGCTGCCTTCTCTCTCTCTCTCTCTCTCTCTCTCTCTCTCTCTCTGTCTGTCTCTGTCTCTGCCTCTGTCTCTCTCTGTCTCTGTCTCTCTGTCTCTGTCTCTCTCTCTCGTCTCTGTCTCTCTGTCTCTCTCTCTCTGTCTCTCTCTCTGTCTCTCTGTCTCTCTGTCTCTGTCTCTGTCTCTCTGTCTCTCTGTCTCTGTCTCTGTCTCTCTCTCTGTCTCTGTCTCTCTCTCTCTCTCTCTGTCTCTCTGTCTCTGTCTCTGAAAGTAAGTATCTGTCTCTGTCTCTGTCTCTTAACATAAACAGCAAAACTCTGTCTCTGTCTCTGTCTCTGTCTTATAGTCTCTGTCTCTTGAAGCTCTAATACTGTCTGTCTGTAATGTTAGTCTCTATTTGTCTCTCTGTGTCTCTCTCTCTATCTCTCTGTCTCTCTCAATCTCTCTCTCTCTCTCTCTCTCTCTCTCTCTCTCTCTCTCTCTCTCTGTGATAGGCTCTCTCTCTCTCTCTGAGTCTCTCTCTCTCTCTCTCTGTCTCTCTCTGTATGACTCTCTCTGGTAACTCTGGACTCAGATCTTAAGTAAGATGACTGCGTTGATGTCCTTCGCATTTCTTTTAGTAAGAAGGTGAACGGAAAATATATTAATTCATTTCGCGCTCTTAATATAACCCCGCCCAGCTGCCAAACAGCACTCTGGTGAACAAGCATGAGCAATATACATATAAATTAACATAAACAGCAAAACATCAGCATCAAGATCTACAATGTATCTAAGACCAGTGAGAATCTCTGGACAATTATAGGGTGGAGTAAAAAAATATTTTTCTGAAGCAAACGTTCCCTAATAGTGATGTAAAGTTGCCAGTATGTTAGAGTAGGTAGTGTGCAAATATTTTTGATTTTGCTTTGTGTAGTCTGCCCTCTACCGGCGGGAATATTTTAATATGTGAAATTCTGTATAAACACATCAATTATGTAAACTGATCTATGTATCCAAGAACATTTTAAACATTTTGTAGCTGTAGGCTAAAACTAGTCCATAGTCTGTTTAGTTGTAGCGAAATCTAAAGGCAACATGAAACAAGACTTTACGTTATTGTTCACGGCAGTCAATAATTATGTCAGTGGTCCTTGTATTTTTGCAAGTTACTCCCGTTGTTTTGTTAGAATGCTTCCTGTAAACTGGCTTCTCACTTCATCTTCAGTATCTTCTGTTTCAGCTAATATAAGTTCTAAATCTGTAGCTGTCGACAAACGTTTATGTAGAAATATCGGTTTACGTTGTGATGCTGCATCAGACATTTAGTAGAAAGCAGGTCAGACAGATAACGCGTATTATAATTTATTTTTTTATCACTTCCAGTGTTCAAAAGACAAAAAAAAGTAAGCAAGCAAATGTAGCCCTTCATTCCCTCTACAGAATGGTATATTTGTTTCTCATCCAGGAAGAAAAATGAATACGCTATAGTCGATAAACCAAGGGGGTGGTATCCACCCCTCCCTGGTACCTCAGGTATATCGGGTATAACTTTTGAACGGAGTGAGATACCACCATGACGTTTATCTCAAAATGTGCGACAATGAACCTTCTACAGCTACCTAAAATGCAAAAATTATATTCCAAATGAAAAAAAATTATGCATAAAAACGTAGGGGGTAACCACCCCCCGTTGGTAGCCCGGAGGGTTAAAGACGCACTTTTTCAGCTGTTTGATGGCCACGTGTTGAGCGCTTCTGAGAGACTCTTAAGTGGCGCTTTATAAATGTCTTGTTACATTATATTATATTACATTACATTACATTACATTACCTAAAATGTAAAAATTATATACCATATAAAAACAAATTATGCATAATAACGTAGGAGGTGGTGGTACCCCCCTGGTAGCCCGAGGGTTAATACTCTGTATAAAGATCGCCCTATAACCAGTATGATCCTGTAAATACATAGGTAATGTTATATTTTAACACTCTATTAAGACATGATAAAAATAAAATAAATGATTTTTGCGTTTCCGTGAATACAAAGATCAATTAGTCAGCATGTAGTGAAGTTTAATCTATTGTAATATATTAGAATAATTTATTATCATGTCTAATCTTTTCTAATTTAGTCTAGCTGAGTCTAGTCTATTCTAATTAAGTCTAATATGTTACAATCTGTTCTGATCTATAAAAATCTATAATAACTCTATTCTAATCTGTTCTAGTCTATTCTGATGTTAGGGAAGTCTGATCTATTCTAAATTAATCCACAGCGTTTTCTCTGGTTCAGTGTCAACCATGTCTGATCATCTGTAAACGTTTAATGTAGAAAACTGAAGGTAGTCAAAAGCATATCACAATAATGTCATGAAAGAATTTGTATAGCTCCTAACCGGAGGAATGTTTGCAACAAGGAAAGCAACAACAACAACACGAACAACAAGAGTCAGCAGAGCAAGAGCAACAAGAGTCGTCGGAACTCATGATGGGATCAGTTGATCTTCTAGGTTGGCTGGTTATCACATGAGGTTCCAAATAACTTTGCCGACTTGCTGGCCCTCCTCCGCTGCTCATCCATCGTCCAGTCCTCGAAGAGTTGCTACCATCCGGTTGAGCTGGGGCGGTGGGGCGGGGGAAGTCCCATCCGGAACTGGTTCTGACGTTCGAAGAGGACTCCATGGATCCATATAACGAAGCGACTGGATTTCTATTAAATCCGTCACAAAGTCGGTCAGTGACGTTTGGTCGCTGACCAGGGACGACTGAACGGTTTGGACCTGGTGTAATTGAACGGATTAAACCCCGTTCAAACGATGCGGATCTCTGAGCAACAGAATCTTGTCGAAGAGATGGTGGATAGATCTCAAGTGGTGCCTTGAAGGCTCTTGATGGAGCGCCACGGTTTGAACGGTTTCGATCCAGAGACCTATCTCTTTCAGCAACAGCACCTTGTCGAAGAGATGGTGGATAGATCTCAAGTGGTGCCTTGAAGGCTCTTGATGGAGCGCCACGGTTTGAACTGTTTCGATCCAGAGACCTATCTCTTTCAGCAACAGCACCTTGTCGAAGAGATGGTGGATAGATCTCAAGTGGTGCCTTGAAGGCCCTTGATGGAGCGCCACGGTTTGAACTGTTTCGATTCAGGGACCTATCTCTTTCAGCAACAGCACCTTCTCGAAGAGATGGTGGATAGATCTCAAGTGGTGCCTTGAAGGCTCTTGATGGAGCGGCACGGTTTGAACTGTTTCGATTCAGGGACCTACCTCTTTGATACCCTGAACGTTCAGCTGTAGTCTGGCTGCGCGAACGCTCGTTCACGTATCTGTTGTTCCTTTGTGAGTCCTTCCACCTGTCAATGACTTGGTTGATGTGCCAAGCTGTTTGATCTCCACGGAGTCGGATGTCCACACCTTCGCAGACGGTTGTCTTCCTTCGCATCAGTTGCCTCTGCACCCCATCACTGTCCAGATGTACCGTGATCACTGGGATCGTATGGATGACCTTGAGTTCTTCCAACTTCCGGAAGAGGTAGAGACGGCGGTTTCCGCTCAGGGCCCACCACTTCCCTTCTTCTCGGACAACTTCGATGAGCGGTAGGTCGTCGACGCTGATTCGGCCATAGAGCAGGTCCTCCAGAGTGTCCCACATGGCTCTACCGCCCGTAAATTCACCCTTGATGCTGTCCTGGGTGTATCGGATGTCGCGGGGGCAGATGGTCATCTCGTTTCCGATGGAAGAATATCGGTTAGGGATTCAAATAGTTTTTGCTGAATTGCGAACAACTTTCGTCTTTTAAAATAATTCCTATGAATAAATCATCACCTAGTTTCCTATTTTAACCAAATTTCTGAGCAGATTCATGTAGATTCAGACAGGTAATTTCAAACAACGTTTGTATCATTGATGATTCCTACAGGAAGAACAAAATAATCATGACATAGTTTCCGATTCGATCCATATATGAATGCACATTCAAGTCGATTCAAGTAGGTTTACTTTCAGCTGAATTTCGAGCAACTACGCTGTATCATCAATTTCAATGATTCCTATTGATAGATTTTAACCTACTTTCGTCTCGAACCAAATGTTTTCTACAGGCTAAAATCGACTCAAACAGTTCTTTTAGCTAAACTGCCAGAAGTCTTTACGCATAAAAAATTCAATAATCTGTCCTAAAACAAGTTCATAGTTTCTTGCGGAGTCGAAGGTATTCCGAATCTCAGAATTGCTGGACATATGCACTTCATTCTGCAAGTAATTGTTGCAGATATTATCTAATAAGCAACAGACAACTCTGTTATTATTACAACTCATAGGCGTGGCTGCTTTCATAATCAGCTCGGCCGCAGTCGTTACAAAAGCCTTTGATACGCACCACTGTCTACCAACCGGTATATAAAACACAATGAAGCCAGTAAGGCCTACCTAGTCTACGTTTTGATTTATCTCAGCTACTTCAATAATATACATATTTTATGGTTAGCCTAGAGGTATTCATGTAGCCATGTATCGGAATAGGAATCAGTATCGAAAGGGAAACGTTGGGTGATTCCCAGGTTAATTAAATTACTGTGCATACAGCGCCCTGGATATGTCTGTAGATATTTGGAGATGCTTTGCTTACAGCTGACGTTTTGTAGCGCATTTCGACGATCCCATAAGAGTTCAAATGTAGTTGCCCGAGATACCTAAACTCCACCGCAGGGCGCCAGTGCCAGTCCAAACCCTGGATAGAGGAGGGGTTGATCGGTAGGGTACAGATAGCACCCAGCTACATTGGTTAAAGCGCAGTCCTACGTTCCATGTACCTCTTTGTTCTGTGGGGATATGAATCTTACGCTAGCACGGCCCGTACACGGGGACCTTAACCCTCGGGCTACCAAGAAGGGGTGGTTGCCACCCCCTAGGTTTTTTTCATCTCAAACTTTTTCCGTATGGAATAAAAATTTGACCTTTTAGGTAGCTGTAGGGGTTCATTTACACACGTTTTGAGGTAAAATGTGAGATGATATCTCACAACGTTCAAAAGTTATACCCAATATACCCGAGGCACCAGGGGGGTGGATACCACCCCCCTTTAGATTTTCGACTATATCTTATTCGTCATTTAATATTAAGAGACACAAATTATACCATTCTATAGAGGGAATGTGGGGCTACATTTGTATTGTCACTGAGTTGACCTGAGGCAACCGGAAGTGCTCAAAATAAATAATAATACGCGTAATATGCGTGAAAATGGCTGAATGGAAGGACTCCCCCTTAGTTTTTTGTCTGTAGTGTATTCATTTGTCTTCCTGGAAGAGAAACAAAGATGCCATTCTTTAGCGGGAATGAAGGGCTTCATTTGCATACCTACATCTTTGTCTTTTGAATACCGGAAGTGATCAAAATAAATAATAATACGCGTAATCTGTGTGAAAATGGCCGAATACAGCATTACAACGTAAACCGATATATATATGTATGGATATATATTAGGGTGTTCAACTGGTACATGGGGAAAAATAATTTCACATTTTCATCTTGCATACCCTCTGGATTTGTGACATTTGGTGTTATAAGCAACTCAGTGAAATCTTATGGCTCTGGGATCATGTTAAGTGACAGCTCAAAGCTGATGAAGTTTGCAAAAAGTGCAATTTTTCTTAAAAATTGAAAAAATCAGTGAATTAATGTATTGTATCAGTTACTGTAACAAAATACAGAATACAGTATTACAAACTACATATGTTACAGTACTGTTAAATGAGTAATCTGTTATGACTGCTGGGGGCCCGATAGCGCATTGGATAACATCTGGCAGAGAGACCGAGAGGTACCGAGTTCGAGCCCGTTGGCGGATATGCTTTGTCGGCTGCTATTAGCGCCGTGTATTGCAGGCTGTCTGTTCTGTTAGTAGTTAAGATTTAAATTGCATAACATGTAAATGTACAGCGCAGTGCGTTTGTCAGGCGCTTATTAAAGAAAAGATATTATTATTATTTATTATTATTATACAACAATACAACTGTAGTGGTTGTGTTTCTGGTATTAAAAAAATGTCTATTGTCCAACTGTCACTGAAGATTGGAGATCTTCTTGGGTGGAGCAGTAGGCATCTGCTTTCTGTGGTGTTCGGCTGCTCATCATGTCTGAGTGCCAAGTTGAAGTCAGTTGCCAACTTTACCGCACGCTCAGCACAGTCATTAATAACAGTGTCTTTGGCATGTCGGTATTCTTCTCGGCTATTCCCCGTTTCGGGATCAGAAGACAGAACCGCGTTTGAGATAGTAAATAGATGCATCGAACGCTGTGTCACGAACTCAGATAAAGTTTTCTCCTTAAATGTCTTGATGGTTTTGGATCAACTCTTGTTAAATCTATTTTGTTCTGTGGCATGTGTAATGCGGAAACCATTCGTTCCTTATTGTGGGCAAAGACCTTGTCAGAAAGAAGTGACAATCCTGCCAAATCTTCACTGATATACCAGATATGGCCTTTCATTTTATGAAAGGCTACTTCTGCGACCTGGCTATCAATCCTGTGAATGCTTTCATGCTCTGTAGCATGCACAGGTCATTGTAAGGAGCATCACAACATGTGATGGGTGGAATGAACCATGCCTTTACATACAGGGTGATGGTAAACAGGCAGATCCTTCTCATAGCATGCAGTTCTTTGGCATTCATCTAGGACTGCTGTCTGAAAATAAGTATCTTTCAAAAGAAGTATAAAGCAATATATGTCCTTCGCCATCGACCTCACATGGTGATATGCACCTAGTGGACTGAAGTGGATGCTGTCACCATCACCAATACGATTGGCCTCATCAAATGCAACAAGACAGCTTTAGGAAATCTAAGTAGTCTTGTCGTGGCTGGTTGTCTGTACTCAGCTGCGCCCACAGAAACTGAACTACAACTTGTTTCTGCTCTAGCAACATCTTCTCAGTGTCAGTCAAGGAACAGCCTTTTGTATCCTTACTACATGGGACAAAGTTGCTTTGGTCTACGAGAGCCTGAGTGGCCACTGATTTTTGAACCTGGCAAAAAGTGCATTTTGTGGTCCAGAGGAGACAAATAATAAACCAGAATTGATGCTGCAATTTATTATTTCAAACATAAGGTATCTACAAGCCACGAATAGTAGACGTTTGTCAAAGGCCTCTTGAATAACGGTTATTGCACCACTGTGGACAACCCAAGCAGCCATTCTGACACACCTTCCTACTCTCTGAGGATTTCAACAACTTTATTCCCCATCAGGCCACCCGTTCCAGAGCCAGGCAGATTTGGAATGGCTAGAAGCTTATCAATTCCTATGCCAGACATATTGCGATCAGCATTGACACCCTCATCATCTGGCGGCAACGTGCCATTAAAACGAACAAGGGGTGCCTTAGGGCAGAATTAATCTCTAACGCCTTGTTCGATAAAGGAACAGGTCTTCTTAAGAGCCTCATACACTGAAGTTGTGCACATAGTCAGATCGTTAACATTGATACCTATACTGCCTTTAATGCCGGGGCAACTATGTGCATTGCCTGATGTGGCGTGGTATTTGTTCTGTCCAAGCTATAGCCACAAATAGTGGGTCATCAATCAGACACAGACTATTCATCCTTACTGTAATTATTAGATGGAAGAGTATTAACAATAATATTGATTGGAAACACTGGAAACTAGCAAATAACCATTTTTTAACAAATAACTACGTTCGTCACGAATATCAATATCGTTCACTATATTTCAAGAATTTACATCTCTTTGAGAGGTCACTTGCCATTGAGATATTGATGTAGGATTTCTCTAGGTATGTTGTATATATAAATGTCACATTTTAAGCCCCTATGCATGAGATTCTTTAAAAATTATTTTTTTCTGAACACACTAATATATATGTATGGATGTACAGGGCTGCCGACAGAAATTCCGGGCCCCTAGGCAGAGCAGTCACGGCGGGCCCCTAACAGATAATACGACCCTACATTTTTCTTACTTCCGCAAAAATTTCTGATGACCTTTTTTTTTTTTGCTTTTCCGTGAAATTGTCAGAAAGTCACAAGAGCCGCATTTGGCGCCCTCCCGGCCCCCCGTTACGCCACTTATATTTTATAACGCCACTTATATTTTATATTTTATAAGGCATAAAATCACATAAACTTTGTATATCTGATTATAATATATATCATAAGTTGCTTGCGAGCCCGGCCCGGGCCCCTAAAAGTCGCCGGGCCACTGGGCATTTGCCCCCCCTGCCCCCTCTCTCGCGGGCCTGTGGATGTACATTTATACTATATAAACATGTGTAGGGATGATTTTGTGTATCTTTTATACATAGATTAGTTTCAAAACACACATAATCTTATATTTGTTTATCCAAAAAGTACAAAATGTACGCAATAATATACAATATTGGTAATTAATGGGTTCCGTTGTTAAAAGTGATGTAATTTCGAGGTGCATTCACATAATGTACAACTAAATATACCATTCTGTGCAGAAATGAATGCTGAATCCATTGCCATATTACAAGTTATGATATGTGAAACCAAACACGAAATCCAGGGGGTGGTAACCACCCCCCTTGGTAGTCCGTGTTACAAAAAAAGCTTGGTAGCCCTAGGGTTAAACGGGTGGCGAAGGATCTCACTCGATCATTAGCAGGATCGAAGTCATACATACGATCGCCTCAGTAACTGTAGGCCTACCTGGTAAACATTGCAATGGATGCGATGTTCCTTGCAATTAATTATAATTTGTCAGTATATAGTAACCGGGTTATCTGATAAATCCTTAGTGTACGTTGCCAAATTATTTCCATAATACTCACCCATTTTGTAACGCTTTACTAGATAAGCACATCGTAATCATGACATAACATAAGAGGGGCTTGAAGTGGTTCAGGTGACGTTTATAGTCTGTATTAGAAAAACTGCAAGTTAATCATTATGTGTAGGCTCATATAGCCTATCGTAGGCCTAATCACAAACTCCAAACTTCTCACCAGAAAGACCTAGGCCTACGACGATTTAGGAAGGATAAGTAGGTTAACATTTACAAAATAAAAATAACATGCGATCAAACAATTCATAGACTTCATAAATAGAGAAAGCAATCATTTAAACTTCCATGTAAGCCAAATGCGTTTGCAACTGGTCCTACAATAGACAATATTCTATTCTATTCTAACTCAAAATTAAGCCAAGCGCAGGAACAGGTTTTCTCGAGCGCTTAGTTTAGTTCATAAGCGCTGCGCTGCTGCTGCAGTGCTGCGCTTACTGCTTTAATTGACATTGTTTTACATTATTCTAAATTTTTGACTTAAACCAAATGTAATATTTCGTCGTTTCCATGACAAAGTATTTTATACATTACAATTCACCAATTAATGTTGAACATGTAACCCAAGCATGGATTAGGGCCCAGTGTTTCCCAAACTTTTCAGTGTCACGGACCGGCAGGAATTAGCTTTCTGTGTCACGGACCTGCAGAAAGTTTTCCATTGCAGAAGGACCGGTGCCAAATTTATTAATTACTAGCAGTTTTTACCCGGCGTTCGCCAGGGTTTTCCTCAGCGCCCGTGTATTTGAATTTAACGACATCTTCGTCAGCGCCCGTGAATTTGAATTTAACGATGTGCACATTTTTCGTGTATCCCTCTGGCGAATTTACGCGCTGGCTTGAAATTGTAAAAAAGTAACTCTACGCAATATATACTCCTTGCATAGCTAGATTTCAATGGCGTTGAAACAGACTATGACCACGTCGAAACTTAAAATGTCCAAATATCGGAGTTTAAAGTAAATAAAGTTGGGTTGAGATCTATAGAAATTCAAATGAAAACGTTCGTTAAAAATTTCGTATCCCTAAAGCATTGGCGAATTTTTAAGTCCGATGACCTATAAATTCAGCCGTGGGCGTGACCACTTCTGATTTGAAATCAACGGTCATCGTGATTGGTTGCGAATCAGAGCGTTGACCTAGATCCTCCGCGTGATGTCAGATTGCATATTAATTTAAGCCTTCGTGACGTGAACAAATGGCCATACTATGGGCGGTATTAAGATAGCCTCGTTGAAAAAGTTGTAAATGTAAAATGTCCATATATCGGCGTTTAAATAAAATTGCGAGCTGAAAATAGTCGCGTTGACCATGACGTGGCGTAATAATGTTTTGTAAAATTTTGTAAATCGCTAAAGCGTTCCGTTTCGGAGCCTTTAGCGAGACGGACAAACATACGGAAGGACAGAAAAAAGAGACTTTGGATTATATATATAGATTTCTCTGTTTCGTTTTCGATCATTTAAATTCCTGAAAAATTGCTTTAGATGTATGTTTAGCTAATTATATGACCATATTGTCCTTTAAATGTTATCCTAATAAGTCTTTTTGTTATGACTTTGAAAAATATACTAGTGATTTCTTGATTCCGAGACAATTTCACTAGTGTCTTAACTCACTTTGCGGACCGGCAACTGAGGACTCGCGGACCGGCACCGGTCCGCAGACCACCATTTTGGGAAGCACTGGATTAGGCTATAGCCTAGGGCCTATAGCTACATATAATTGTAAGATTTTCAAAGACCTACGCGGGAACTACGCATACCAGCCAACGCCTCACAGAATGCTGTGCACGGCATGAAACGATGAATAGCCTAACTTCTCCAAATAGCTCTTTCTATCCTTCACACTGAATTTTAGGCTACCATACATTGTACACTGCCTGAGCATATTGTCAATTTAGGTTAGGTCAATAGTCTACTGCAGAAACACTGTTTGATCTGCTGTTGCAAGGTGCTATTGCAATCCCGTAGATGTCTGGCTTTCGAGTGGTGCTTTAGAAGTTCGGAGTTTGCGATTACGAGATTATCTGACTGAATTGCTTAATTATTCATTTTCTAACTTCACCTAAATAGCCTATGTGAAGATACTTCTCGCAGTCTTCTTGGAATGAATGAACGATGACATGCTTTATAAGCCCAAATTTGTGTGCTAGCCTACCGGATACATGTACTTTCACTTCGTATCTTTGGTTTGCAGGCGGTTCAATAAAGCACGTCGTTACTTACTTACTTAATTACCTTTCTGTGGTACGTTGGAATAATTATCTTTCCTATTTCATGTCTTTCCCGGAGAAGATCTCGCAAGCGTATTAACGGTTTAGCTTGACAGTTGCTATCTGACGTCATTGGTCACGTGAACCAATGACAATATTTTTCCGACACAATCATCTACACCCCGGACAACATCTCGCATCACACCGGTTCCCCCTCACCAGCTTATGCTCCTACAGCCTTCACTCTGTCAACCGTGATTCCCGTAACCCAAGATGACGTACACGCCGAATCATTCTCGCATCCCCTCCTAAATCCTGCGAACTCGACCCCCTTCCTACTTCCTTGCTGCAGGAGTTCGTCTTCCGCTCCTCACCGTCCTCTGACAGCTATCCATCTATCCATCCGTGGATAAAGTAGGAGGAAGAATCTGAATGTAAATAAGTGGGTAAGTGAGTAAGTCCACGAGTGTATGACTATTTACATAGCGGCTGATAACTAATTGGTTTTGATGCGCCACTGGTTGATGCCTTGTGCATTAGACACCTGGGCGATAGAAGTTACTAATTACAATTAAATGAATTGGCAATAAGTAAATTGCAATTAATGACTCTGCCACTGATCGTACTCTGTCAGTGCCAGTCCCAAGCCTGGATGAAGGAGGAGGGCGAAGCTAATGATCTTTGTTATCACAAAGTGTCGTTAAACTGAAACCACTACTAATTGTAATTAACCACTTATATATCGCCACTCAATTGCAGTTACGTTATTCGCCTTCTGCTTGGTGATCAACTGTTACTTGATGATACTCCTACAAAATCAAACACTGTACGCTTTATTTTGTTATCGGAAACTAAAAAGTGTCGTGTCATATTTTGGATCCACAGTTTAACGGCAGCTTATGACAACATAGGCCATTGCCGCCGACAAAGATTATTTTTGGCATATTACAGCTCAATAATAATGAATTAATCGCGATGGATTATGAGTGGTCTCTCGCTCTCTTTCTCATGATGCGGTCGTGGTCCTTGTACACGCCTTTGTTACCAGTCGAATTGACAACTGTTGCTCCCTACTCGCTGGCCTTCCTCTTGGGGTTCTGGGGCGACTAGATCGAGTTCTACGCTCGGCTGCTCGTCTCATTGGACGACTACCTAAGTTCTCTCCTGTCTCTGCATACATACGTGATGTGTTGCACTGGCTGCCTATCTCTCAGCGGATCTCATACCGCACTGCTGCTCTAGTTTCTCGCTGCGTTCTTGGCTGTGCTCCATCTTACTTGCGTGATCTTTGCCGCCCAGTGTCCGACGTTGCAGCGCGTCGGGCGCTTCGTTCTACGACGAGGGGTGAGCTCCTAGTTCCACGGGCACGCTTGGCTATTAAGCAGCGCCGTGCTTTTTCGGTTGTGGGACCTTCCACCTGGAATGACCTCCCGCTTAAGCTCCGCTCTTTACTTGTAAGCCAACCGGCAGGGTTCTACAAGTCCCTCAAGTCTTTTTCTTTAGTCGTGGCTGGGCCGGGAGCGCTTCTGAGTAGTTTCTTGAAGAGGCGCTATATAAATGTTCTGAATGAATGAATGAATGAATGAATATATATATACCCGGCCACTTTAGGAGTGTTCAGTCAGTTAGGTTTGGTTTGAATCTGTATCACACTGTTTCTATAAAGGAACCGAACTCCAATATCGTCTGGAACAATTATTGTAATGCACAGCTTTTGTCCTCTTTTATAGGGACAGTGTGACATTTAAATGTGGTGTCTAAAATACAAGCACACATTGAAGTCTACAAATGGCAAGGCGACTCTGCTTGCTGTTTCCAACGCGTTCCTTTAGACTTAATATATACGGCATTTACAATGGGTAAATTTAGTTCAGCTGCGCCCCATCGACTCCTATAGGGCTGAGGGCATAATATTCCTCATACGATTTTCCTACTTTTACGTTACTCTCCGTAACTTTCTAACAACCAGCTGGAAATTAAGACACACGCGATTAAATGAAGTACATAGCTCCAACGGTAATCCAATACTCCGAACTTACATCTCATAATTATTATCATTGTTGTTGTTAGTATTAACGCTATCGCCATTGCTAGTATTCTCCAAGAATAGAATTGCATAGAAAAATCTTTTCCCGATTTTATCAGATTGATATGTCGTTACTAGGTCGTGACGGATATCGTGACCGATGTGTGACTACCATTCAAACTTCGTGACCACCCTATCTTTGGTTGTGCGCGTCCCTAACCTGAGGGAAGGAGGAGGGCGACGCTAAAAGGTTTGTTGTGACACAGCTTCGTTAAGCAGCATGGCCAGATGGCCAACTCTTCTTTCTGATGTAGATCTCGTTTAATGCATTTGAACAAATAAACAACTAAAGCAATTGTTCCAGCGTTTAACGACATCTTATGAACACCGAGGTCTTTGACGTCGTCCTCCTCTTTTATGCACGCTTGAAATTGGCACTACCTGGCATCCGAGCAGTGGCGGAGTTCTTCAAACCAGGGTCAATTTGTGGGAACTTATCTGAAATAGATTAGTTTTCAGCCATTAACGAATACACGGTAAGCAAGAAAGAGCACTCCCAGGCTTACCGAAGTTGAGGCTTGTATAGCAATTGTACAAAACGTTGTAAAGGTGTTCAACAAAATTAGAAAATTATATGTTTAGAAACATCTCATCTACCATGTTTTTTCTATCACAGGGAAAACGAATGTCAATCACTAATAATTATTGGTTAAATGGACCCAAAGTTTAACAATATCTAATGGCAACAGAGACCGCTAACATAAATTTAAATCATCGGGATCACATCACTTCGTGAACTATACTGGCTTCCCATACAAGCTCGTATTAATTTCAAAATCTGTCTTCTAATGTACCGAATCTAGACACACAGACGCACTTCTCCTTTTTAAATTAGAATAACTGGATTAAGAATCTTCTGTATATTACGAATGCTTATTAAGAATTATTCTAACTTTCCACATTCCTTATTTGTGACAATTGCTGCAACCCCATTTCATCCCAATGATGTGTATCATAGACAATGCCATCAACATTGCTTTATGTCGTTAAACAATGACTTCCACTGACATTGTACAGTTCTCATTTTATAACTCACTAAACTGTTAGATACCCATCCAATCCGAGCTTCTGTGTTGCGAAGTAAGAGAAAAAATATTTAGCTAAGGTAAAGTCGACGTTAACGGTCGTGGCAATCACCAGATGTCGTGAAACGCTAGTTAATGCAACGCTATCATTAGACACCTTTAAAACACTATTAATCAAAGCTATATATATATATATATATCTTCTTCTTTTGGTTCTCTGCCTTCCTAGGCAGGTTCGTACGTCCAATTTCGCCATTCATCACGTTTTCTGGCTCTTTCCTTCAGTTTGCCGTAATCTTCCTCCATCATCCAGTCCAACAACATCATTCTCGGTCTTCCTCGTGTCTTCTTCCCCTCCATTCTTCCCTCAATTATAATTCTTAGAAGGGAGTCTCCCCTCATGATGTGGCCCATCCATTTTCTTTGTCGGCTTCTTATTATCCCTATCATGGATCTTTTTTCGTCCACCATTTGTAGTATGTCTTCATTTGTCCTCCGATCCATCCAGCTGACTCTCTCCATTCTTCGCCATATCCACATCTCGAAGGCCTCCAATCTTCTGATGTCTTCCTTCCTTAGAGTCCATGTCTCTGATCCGTATAACACCACACTCCATATCATAGACTTGATAATTCTTTTCTTCAGATTCTTATTTAGCTTTCCTCTCATTAATTCCTTTCTTTTATAGAAGGCATCTTTTCCCATGGCTATTCTTCTCTTTATTTCTACATGACACTTTGCATCAGTTGTGATCATACTTCCTAGGTAACAGAATTTTCCTACTTGTTCCAGTTCCTTACCATCTATAGTGATCTTTACTGTTCTTTCCTTTCCTTTGCTTATCCTCATGATCTTTGTCTTTTTAATATTCATTTTCATATCATACTCCTTTGAGATCTTATTCAGCTGATCCATCATTTTTTGTAACCCATTCTGGCTGCCTGCCAACATCGCCTGGTCATCTGCAAATCTGAGTGCTTTCGTCAATCTTCCTCCCACCTTTATGCCCTCTTTCACCTCCTCCATCGCCTCTCGTACTAATTCCTCAATGTAGATGTTGAAGAGAATTGGTGATAGTGGGCACCCTTGTCGTACTCCTCTACCTATCACTCCTGGTTCTGAGAATTCTCCTTCTATTTTTATTCTTACTTTCTGTCCCATGTATAGGTTTCCTATGAGTCTTCTGTCTTTCCAGTCCACTCCTATTCTTCTCAGTGCATGCATTAATTTCTTCCAATCTACTCTATCGAAAGCCTTTTCATAATCCACAAAGCAAATGTAGATGTCCTGTCCATGCTGTATGCTTCTTTCTGTCAGCACCCTCAGCGCTCCAATTGCATCTCTTGTGCCCCTTCCCTTTCTGAAGCCGTATTGGTCCTCTCCTAGGCAGTCATTTGTTTCTGCCCTTGACTGCATTCTCTTCGTGATAACTCTTAGTCTTAAGAAATATATATATATATATATATATATATATATATATATATATATGGCAGTTTTAAACTGCGAAACTAATCTCCGCTGTCCAAGGAGACTGGTTAGTTGCTGTTAAGCTGTTAAACGACACTATATCATAACAAAGAAAGACGATGCTAATAATCTCTGTTAATGCACACTGTCGTTAAGTAGCAACTAACCAGCCAAATTAATAGTTGATGGCAGAGTAAAGTTGTGTCTTCATACAAACAGTGAGGTATGGTCGATGACAAGGGCCCTGGCAGCAGCAGCAACAATAATAATATTCGTCTTTCTTAATTCAAACTGACACAACGCAGCATGATTACAAGTCATAGTATGAACGAGTGATGACAATTTATTACAGGGAGTCAAATTTTAGTGTATATGACAGCCATGCAAGGCGCCCATCACGTCATACTGCTCATTTTACCAAAGCCACCTAGCGACTCACAGAGTTGACGTTAACGGTCGTGGCAATCACCAGATGTCGCAAAACGCTAATTAATGCAACGCTATCATTAGACACTTTTAAAACGCTTTTAATTGATGCTATATACTCGGCAGTTTCAAGCGGCCAAACTAATTTCTATAGTATCTGCGGTTGAAAGTTGCTGCTTAACAACTCTATGCCATAAGAAATTAAGGCGACACTAATCATCTTTGTTATACATTGTCGTTAACATTGTCGTTAAACAGCAACTAACCAACCAAATTGATAGCTGATGTTTAGAAGCAATGTAGACAATGTTGGAGGTGTAGAGGATAAACAAAATATAAAAAATATATTATTGCACTTCTGATGACGTTTATGAATGATGACGTGTATGAAAAACGACGGAGTGTATTTATATAGCCCAACGATGTGTATGTTGTAGCTCATAATTATGTTCCTCGGTGGAGGAAGTGGCCTGCGTCGCAGTTTGTGGATAGGGAGATCGACCTGTCTCCTGCAAAGGTCCCTCTCCCATTAGTACGTATTCTTATAACGCAGCGTTTAAGCTGCCATCATTAATTGAAAGCAAAGCTCACTATGTCCCATGTATGTATGTATGTATGTATGAGCACTTGTTATAGCGCCGCTTCAAGATTTAGTGGACAACGTAGACGATTGGATAGAATGCTCTTTCTCTAGACACCTTTCAATGCGGCCACCCCCGTGCTACTGTTACATAGGTATGGGTTACGTCAACCAATCGATTTAATGATTATTTAAAGCATTCTTTTAAAACACCTTTAAATTTCTGCCAAACTATGCTATATTAATATGGGACACGGTTACCGATTGGTGAAAAAGATCTGCAGAAGACACCTTTAAAATTTGCTAGCAGATGCTATAGGCATGGGACCCAATACGACATTAGTTAACGCACTGCAGAGGGTGAGAACTGTTAGAATATTAGCTCTAATATACCAAAATCGTTTTGTCGACGTCAACGGCCTTTGCTGTCATTATCATTTACATATATCGTTAAACTCTGCATCCATCAACTCAGCCCATTAGATAAAGCGTCTTCAAAGTCTCTGCTTTTGGTCAAGTTCAAACGTTCAATGGAACCACTCCTCTAGATGCTATAGGCTTCTCCTTCAGTCTACTGCATCTGCCTACCACCATCCAGTCCCACAACAAGTCTTCCAAGTCTTCCTTTTGTTCTCCTTCCCTCCAGTTCCCTCCACGTTAGGTCTAAGTAAGGAACTCCGTCTCAGTATAATGACCCCTCCACCGATACTAAAATATTAGGCACGAGACACAGCCAGGATATATAAGGAGCTGCATTAAGTCAAAATAATTTCTTTCGACGTCAACGGCCCATATTGTCACAAGATGTCGTTAAACTCAGCCTCCATCCATACTTCCGATTGGTTAGAGCACTCTCTCTCTCTTAAGACACCTTTAAAACTCTGCCATCCGATGCTATATAGGCAAGGGATAACGCTTCTTAAGTATTACACTCCACGCTTTGATGTCTGTGTAGCGCCACTACATGTCAAAACAAACCAGAAGCGCTAGTGTACCTGGTGCTAAATGTAATTAAGAACTAGACCATAACATCAATTAGCAAAACAATGCACAGTAAACCAGAAGAGCCACCAGTGGCGAGTCCACGCACACACGTAGAACCAATCGAGGGGTTCCAGTTGACGGTTGACAGGTGGCATGGATTTTTAGTCTCTGATGTCTGATGGTAGCAGTAATTGCTTCTGTTCTATTCCACCGATTACGTTTTCCAAGTTTTCTCGTTCTCGACGAAACCCATCCCAATCACCTCCACTACGTTTTCTCTCTGGTCTCTCTAGCACCCGGGCCTGGAATCGTCTCTTGAACGTCTCTGGACCACCCATCTGACAAGACGCAGCGTTCATGAACAGTCTGGAGTAATGCGAAAGATATATGAAATTTACGATTACGATCAATTCCTCTTCACAAGGTGGCGCCAGTGGTCTTTATCTTTTATGAGTCTACGATTACGATTCTAAAAGCGCGTATAGACTCCAGGGAGACGAAGTCACGATGATGTCGTTGTGTCTCTCTTTGTGTTTCTAGGCTGCAGTGGAAAGGGCGAAGGGGATTGTCTGCATCTCGGAAACATCGATGGATTCAGAGACTGTGTTACGGTTCAAGGCAACCTTAGAATACAGGAGTCAGGGTCAGAAGAGATAGTCACTTCGTCTGTCTGTCTCTGTCTGTCTGTCTGTCTCCGTTTGTATCTGTCTTCGTATTTCTCTCAGCTGATCTTTTTCTTTCTTTGCATTATATATATATATATATATTATATATATATATACCATAGTGATGGTATAGTTAGTCGCAATACAAGATTGACATCAGCAGCCATAGTAACCATAAGAATGTTGTTTGACACGTATACACCACTTATAAAGCAATTAAATGTGTCTTTTTAAACACCTTCACTTCTTGAACATCGTTTGCTATATATATTTCTCAAGTCTTGGCATCACTATAATGTTTCGTCTTCTTTTTTGGAGTCTATCGAGTCTTTTATGTCTCATATTATGGATTTATATTACGATTAACTGGATATCAGTCCATCACTTGGTAAATGAAACAGATTTTCACATTACTGAATATGGAAACTTAAAGTTTAAAAGCCGTTCTTATCATCTGCAGTCGTTTTGCGTACGTTGCACAGCCGATATGGATGTAACTCTGGTTGTTGACGTCGTCATTTTAATCACTTTTCACGAACAAAACCGATGATCAGACAAACAGTGTCACCTCACAACTTATTCAGTAATAAACGCACGATGTCTACGTATGTTGGAAAGACGTCCTTTGCAAGCGTTCATAGGACAAATAAACCCTGCGTTGCGCAACCTCAAAATGATCTTGCTATGGTGACGTACGGGCCTGTCTTTTCAGATGCTCTCGGTTGACATTATGGCTCTTTTCGAGGACCATTTTAGACTCTTCCAAAGCCATTAAGGCTCCTTCAGTGGCCATTAAATCTCTTCTTGGTGGTCATATATTACAAGCTCCATTGGTCACACATTGCTGCATCAACAGATGACTATTCGCTTTTTGGCGTATGGGCTCAGTTTACTTAATTTAGAGATCAACAAGAAAATCATTCACACGAGAAACATTTTCAGGTAAAACATTTTTTTATCCACGGTTTAATGGCAGCTTATAACAACATAGGTCATTTCCGCCGACAAAGACTTTTTGGGCATATTACAGCTCTTCAATCAAGGTAAAATCAAGCTAAAAATTTAACGTTTAATCAAGGTAAGATCAAGGTAAGACATTTAATAATGGTATAATCAAGATCATGAAGGTCGCTAGAGTTCAAAGAACTGACAGCACAAGGTAAAGGTATAATCAAGGTAAAACATTTAACTCAGCAGTTCGATATGTAGGCTGGTGGCCTACGTGTTAAAGGTGTCCAATAAAACGCATTGCTTAGCACGCTTTAATCCATTGCAGGACATCTTCTGACTGCCAAGGCGGTTGATTTTAACTTTACCTATTAATTGACAATATAATATAATAATTTTAGTTTATTATTTCAAACCGACAATCCGCAGTATGATTAAAATTCATATTTTGAACGGATGATCACAAGTTATTACAGGAGTCGAATTTAAATGTTTGGCAGCCATGCCAGGCGACCATCACGTCATACTACTCATTATACCAACGCCATCTGGCGAATTAAAGGCTGAGTTGATATTAGGGGAGGGGAGGGGAGGGGGAAGCGATTCCGCGTCCGTGCTGATCTTCTGTTCCAAGTGCTAGAGTGCTACCATTACCCTAAACCCCTCCCAGTATTCAGTAACTAACTTCATCTCTGTAACACTGTACCACAACCCAACGAAGGCTCCATCGGCGACGGACAAGCGCCCCGCAAAGGAACACCCGTCAACCAGAAACCCCCACCAGCCCCCACTCCCCCACCCCCAAAAAAAGAAAACGAGCAGAAACGCCGTTCAGGAGAAGCACGAAGAAGAGGCACACAACCAGTATAGTAGTTGTACCAACGTAACGTTCCACGCAACCACGAGTAGAACAGATCAGCAACTCGGCTACAGTTAGCATTCTAGAAGCACGTGCGCCCAATCGTGTATAGTGTCCCACTAGTGGACGGTGTAAATATTGCCTCTGATGTAACACATCCGCGCCCGAGTTAAAATCTGCACATAAATGAATGAAAAATGCACAATAACATTATTTCACATTAAAATATAAATAAAATTTCCTTATTTAAAAACAGACTTTTAGGTAGCATGAAAACAATAAGAAAATAAAAAATATGGAAACTTCCAATATATTTGCACTTCTTTTTGAAATAATAATTATAGAGTCTAGAGTCTGGACGGCGACACGGATTAAATCGCGTCAAATGCTTGGCCTACTTATACGAAAGCTAGTATTGTAAAAGAGGTGTCTAAAATGTTACCATAAGTCAACGTAAACAAAATAATAATTATAAAGATGATTTATAATTAACTCTAAAGACGTAAACGGATCTTACTGCCATAAAATATGAATATAATTTTATGGTTTCCAGGGTCATTGACACCAACTGTGTCTTAGCTTCGATATTAAACATGTTTTCTGAGCAACTTATGCATTTTGAAGTATTTTTTACATTCATTAGTCTCGCAATTATTGCTGCAACATTTCTTTCGAGTTGCTTAATTATAATTATCATCATATCCGAAAACAATGAAGGAGGTAATGAGATTGTTATTATTTATTACTCAAAGGTTTAACGTCGCCTTATGACATCAAAGGCCGTTGACGACAATTTACAATGTATACCATACAATGAAAACGAGAAATTTAACGTCCAAAACGACACCATTTAAAGGTGTCAAAATAAATCCCTACAATGTCACAATTTCTGAGATTGTCAAGGGCAGCTGTACAATATATAGCTTCAGTGACAACGTTTTAAAGGTGTCTTCCTCTTTCTTTTCCTTCATTCTTCCCTGACTCCTTTCTTCTTGTCATTCTCCCTCCCTTTCTTCATCCATCTTGTTCTGCCTCCGTACTGTCGAAGTCCTTCCGCTATTACCACCGCTGCCAACAAAATATTCCTTTCCATTCTAGATCAGTGATAAATCAGAAATCCGTCTCACAGACGTAAATAAACAGCCAGGCAGACATGGACATAATTCTTGTGCATAATATTTTATTTACATCACATTTCTACGACTTCACATTCACTTCTCCGATGTAAAATTTCTACGATATCGCAGTTCTCAGACATAACATTTCTATGACATTCCATTGCTCAGATATAGCATTTCTACGACATCACATTTCCTAAATATAACATTTCTACGACATTCCTGAAATGTCACATTTCTAAAACATAACATATCTTCAACACATCAGTTCCAACTCACAATATTTCTACGACGTTATATTTAATTATCTCAAAATTCTAAATCACATTTCCCAGACACTGTACATTGAGGTAAAAAAAAGTACCAAATAATATTATTCAGTTATATTTAGCCATGATATCGGAGGAAACTTTTCAGAGTGGATATAATACAATGCACTGCAATACAAACAATGAATACTACACGAAATGGAAGGCGCTATTGAACACCTTTAAAACGGTTGCAAGGCACACATAAATACTTATTTTGCTAAACCGCATTCAATCGGTGGATAAGGTGGGTTCGACAACTGTAATCGTAAGCTCAAAATTTTTAAAGCGCTATTATAAGAATTTTATCTATAAGCGCAGGGACCAAGTCAGAAAATTGTCGAGAGAATATGACTGTGAGACACATTGCAATACAACTCAATACACTGAAACGCAGTGTATTGCAGCGAAATGTACACCAGAAAGTTGTCTTGCAAACACGTAAGCTGCGTCAAATAAGTCGGAAAGAACCAGTTGTCTGGACAACGGTCAATAACAGCAGGCGGAGTGCCCTGATGAGGGCAACAGTTGCACAAAAACATTCGCCAAATACAAATGGTCGTTGTTTCCTGTTGAAGGCTTTTTTCATTTCTATGTCCTCGGTTTTTGGATCTACGGTAAAAAATAAATTGCGCTTCTGCTTTCTCTTATAGGTCGAATAGTACACTTAAAAGAGGTGTGTAATCATTTCGGACAGTTCTCACCGTTTGGATGGCATAATACAGCTCACAATACTATAATAATTGTTGAATATATGTTAATATTTAATTGACGTTGGCTTGGTTGGTTAGTTCCTGGTTAAAGACGCCGTGCCATAACAAAAATGATTAGCGTCGCCCTTCTTTCTTCAATCTTGGGACTGGCACTGCCAAAAGTGGAGCAGTGGCTTAGTTTAAAAAATAAAAGGCACCACCGACGTTATGTAAGAAGGTGACAATATTATAGGCGATTAATAATAGCTGTAACTCTATTAGACACCTTTATTTGAGAAGATTTTGAATGGTGTATAGGGGGCGTGGGGCAAGTTGGTTGTGGGGGCAAGATGGTTTTTATGCTATAAAATTATAATGCGTGGCAGGGAAACAGTCTAACAGGAAGTTTATCGAGCCTGTTCTTTTGTTCATAGCGGCTACGTGCTACGTTGCTTTCTTTCCCGTTTATCGCTTAAAAAGAAGTTTCTCTATTTACCTCTAAAAATATTTCACTGTTATGAGATGTCGCATAGGCTCCGAAAGGGAACGCTTAAGCGATTTGAAATTTGTTACAAAACATTCTTACGGGAATTTGTAAGTAAACGCGACTATTTTCAGTTCGCAATTTACTTTAAACGCTGATATACGGACATTTGAAATTTCGAACTGGACTACCGTTGCAAAATTACGCCGCCATTTCTGATTTCTCATAACGCCATACCGCACACGGCCTCCTACAATACAGCATTCGCAAGGCATTTCGGAATTTCTCCAACAAGCCAAAGACGTCATCTAGCTACATTTGTACGGGATGCGTATATATATATCTCATAACAGTGAAATAGGGCCCATTTTTAGAGGTAATAATAATTTTTAGAGGTAATAGCCTAATAATAAGTTTCTCTATTTACCTCTAAAAATATTTCACTGTTATGAGATGTTGCATATCTTAATCAACACATCCACGCCCGAGTTAAGATCTGCACATAAATGAATGAAAAATGCACAATAACATTATTTCACATTAAAATAGAAATAAAATTTCCTTATTTAAAAACAGACTTTTAGGTAGCATGAAAACAATAACAAAATAAACAATATGGAAACTTCCCGTTATAGGCTATTTGCACTTCTTTTTGAAATACTAATTATAGAGTCGAGACGGCGACACGGATTAAATCGCGTCAAATGCTGGGCCTACTTATACGAAAGCTAGTATTGTAAAAGAGGTGTCTAAATTATTACCATAAGTCAACGTAAAAAATAATAATTATAAAGATGATTTATAATTAACTCTAGACGTAAACGGCTCTTGCTGCCATAAAATATGAATATAATATTGTGGGTTCCAGGGTCATTGACACCAACTGTGTCTTAGCTTCGATATTAAACATGTTTTCTGAGCAAATTATGCATTTTAAAGTATGTTTTACATTCTTTAGTCTAGCAATTGCTGCAACATTTCGATCGAGTTGCTTAATTATAATAATTATCATCATATCCCAAACAATGAAGAAGGTAATGAGATTCTCAAGGGCAGCTGCACAATATATAGCTTCAGTGACAACGTTTTAAAGGTGTCTTCCTATTTCTTTTCCTTCATTCTTCTCTGACTCCTTCCTTTTTATCCTTTCCCTACCCTTCTTCATCACTCTTGTTCTGCCTCCGTACTGTCGAAGTCCTTCCGCTATTTCCACCGCTGCCAACAAATATTCCTTTCAATTATGGATCAGTGATAAGTCAGAAGTCCGTCTCACAGAAATAAATCAACAGCCAGGAAGATCTGGAAATAAATTCTAATGCATAATATTTATATTACTTCACATTTCTACGACTTCACATTTCTCCGAAGTAACATTTTTTACGATATCACAGTTCTCAGACATAACATTTCTATGGCATTACTTTGCTCAGATATAGCATTTCTACGACATCACATTTCCTAAATATAACATTTCTACGACATTCCTGAAATGTCACATTTCTAAAACATCACATATCTTCAACACCTCAGTTCCAACTCACAACATTTATACGACGTCATATTTAATTATCTCAAAATTCTAAATCACATTTCCCAGATACTGTACATTGAGGTTTAAATAAGTACGGTAAGTACCAGATATTCAGTTATATTTCGCCATGATATCGGAGGAAACTTTTCAAAGTGGATACAATACAATGCAATAATTACAATAAATAAATTATGAATACTACTACACGAAATGGAAGGCGCTATTGAACACCTTTAAAACGGTTGCAATGCACACGTAAATAAAATATATTAATAAACCGCGTTCAATCGGCGGTGTAGGTGGTCTGGACAACTGTAATCGTAAAATCCAAATTGAAACATTTAAAACTGTTACATTGCTTCAGTGCATATATACTGTGCTGTGTTTAAAAAATGATATTGAAAATTTGATTGTAGATATTTCAATTAGTATTACACTGCTGCAATGCATCTTTACTGTACTGACAGTACTGTATCTTGATATTGGAAATCTGATTGTAGTCATTTCAATTTGTATTACATGTATATTGCTTTGAACAGTGCTTATGTACTGTACATCATCTTAAAAATGATTTTGAAGATCTGACAGTAAACATTTAAATCAGTTCTACGTTGCCTATAAAGAACATTTCTGTATAAGATGATATTGAAAATCTGTAAACACTTAAATCAGTATAACATTGCTTAGGTGCATAACTACTGTAGGCTACTACATCATAGAAACAATAATATTGACAATCTTACTAATTTCAATCAGTGTTTTATTGCTTAAGTGCATAATATACTGTATTGCATTGTAAAAGAAATGACAATTGAAAATCTGATTATAGACTTTTCAACTAATTTTGCATCGCTTCAGTGCATGTATCTTGTACTGAGAATGCTAATGAATGTTGTAAATTGCTTGTAAATATTTTTGTACATTTATTAAAAGGTAAAAAAAAATCCAAATTGTTAAGCGCTATTATATAATTTTATATATAATAGCAAGGACCAGGTTATTCACAAGCACTGCGGCAAGTCAGAGGGTTGTCGAGAGAATATGTGAAACACACAGCCTTTCTCTTCCTCTGTTTCGGAAACGCCTGAAGACTATCTTGTTTGTTAGAGCCCTGGGTCGGGAGCGCCTCTGAATCTCTGAGTGGTGCTATACAAATGTTCAATTACAATTACAATTACACTGCAATATAACTCAATGCATTGAAACGCAGTGCATTGCAGCAGAATGTACACCAGCAAGTTGTCTTGCAAACACGTAAGCTGCGTCGAATATGTCGGAACGAACCAGTTGTCTAGACAACGGTCAATATCAGCGGCCGGAGTTTAACTGATGACGGCAACAGTTGCACAACAACATTCGCCAAAAACAAAGTGGTCGTTGTTTCTCGTTGTTAGGCTTCGTGTTTTTCATTTCCAAGTAATCGGCTTAGAATCCGGGTGCCAATTAGAAGCGGCGGCATTCTTTGCACTGCAATCTTTTGCATTGTATTGTATTTTAATTAACTGTATCGTGCTGTATTCTATTGTATAATAGTGTATTGTAGTGTACTGTTTGGTATTGTATAATTATGTTTGTGCACTACGTTCCTTTTAAGGTCCAGAACCTGTGATTTCAACCGTTTGTATCGAATCCTGCATCCACGGTGAATTACAGAAAAGTACGCTTCTGCTTTTCCTTATATCTATCTATCTATTTATCTATCTATGGAATTTATATAGCGCCCCTTCAAGATAACTACTCAGAGGCGCTCCCGACCCAGGCTCGGTCAAAGAGGAAGGTCTTAAGAAGTCTATAGAAAGATTCAGAGAGGTCTCGCGGGAGAGAACGAAGGTCTGAGGGGAGGCTATTCCAAAAAGAAGGACAAACGATCGAGAAAGCCCGAAGCTGTCTAGTAGCAGAGCGAGCATGCGGAACTATGAAGTCACCTCTAGACGCCGAGCATAGGGAGAATAGTACAATTAAAAGAGGTGTGTAATTATTTAGAACAGTTCTCACCGTTTGGATGGCATAATTATACAGCTCAATTAATACTATAGTTGAATATATTAATATTTAATTGATGTTGGCTTGGTTGGTTAGTTCCAATCTTGGGACTGACATACCAGAGTCCACCGATAGGGGCGGATTTCGACTGGTAATAGACGATGCTCGACCTAGCAGTGTCATTATTCACTAATCGAAAGACACTAGTTTTAAAAAGAGATTAATTAAATATTTTCGAATATAATCAAAATGGTGTAAAATTGGAATAAATGTTAAGTAAGTAAGTAAGTATATTCTTTAATAAAACCAATTGCATATCCGCACTCTGGTGTACATACATCTTAAAACAATCAACAGTTAATGTCAATACGAGTACAACATTCTAACAATAAACGTTACGGTTAGTTACGGTTTAACGATATTGTTTCATGACATAGATTATTAACGTTGCCCTCCTCCTTTCTCCAGGCGTGTGACTAGTGCTAACTGAGTACGAGTAGTGGCGGAGTTTGATAATAATTGGTGAGCAACAATTAGCTAGAAACTGATTGGTGAATAACGCCATTCTCCTATATATAGCGCTGGCTGTATTCGTATTAAAGGTGTCTAAAGACGCCATTGTATCAACCAGTGTTTAAGTGTTTGGCAGGGTCATTGACGTCGACCTTAAAATATGTTATACCTCAAATAAGGTAGTTGCTTGTAAAAGACGGTGTGTCACGACAAAAATAATTAGAGTCGCCCTCCTTCTTTTCGAACTTGTGACTCGCACTATCCGGGTATAAGGCAGAGACTATGCTCCTTGTGTCAGACCAATTAACAGAGAGTAAGAGAGACAGACAGACAGAAAGACATACAGAGGTAGGGACAGAGACAGAGAGAGAGAGCTGGCTTCAAATTATTACCATATAATTATAAAGGCATCATGTAAATGATTCAGTTTTATTCCTGTTATACATACACCTACATACATACTTACCAACACGATAACATGCAGAAATAATTATGAATCAAACTGGGACCATTTTGCGGGCCTTACCATTTAAAATATTTTTGTTTTGACGTCTAATTAATTCCCTTCTGCTCTGGGTGCATTGAAACCAGAATGACCCATTTGTCACGGCACAGAGGAGGGGCACAGTTGCCATTCCGCCATTGAGAAATCTTCTTCTTCTTCTTCTTTAAGTTCTCTGCCCTTCGGCAGGTTCCAGCCTCCAATGAGGCTCCAATTGAGAAATACAAACGTAAAATCATTGTACACAAGTATATAATTATAGATACGTAGCAACGCACATACAGAGACACAGTCAGAAGGCTCAAACCGTGCTAAAGCAACGCTTTTTGGACCCCTTTAAAACGTTGGCCACCAATCTATATATAGAGCAGCTGCGTTAAGCGTTTTAGGTCATTAGGTTCACAGTAAGTGCATATCTGTCTGTCTGTCTATCTGTCTGTCTGTCTGTCTGTCTGTCTGTTTCAGGTGTTCCGTGTGCCAGCAATAGTGAGAAAGGATGTTTGTCGGCAGATTTTAGCATGTGGCAGTTACGTAAGTACCCGTACTGACGACTACTTAGGTGATTTGTGCAAATAATGCTTAATCCACATGCGACCAACATATTTCACTCCTTAAAATTATGATCGACTAAGTGAGTGGCTTCTACACTAGAAGGTAATAGAATGCGCCATAGGAACGATTCTGCAATGCAGTGCAATGCACCGGAGCGTGAGGTATGGTCAGGAAAGGTAATGTGGAATGAGGTAAGGTAAGATCATATTTAGAGCTTCTCTAAATTGAAACTACTTAAATTTCCTTTATATCACAATTGCAGCTCGAATGTGGTGCTATCATTACAATTAATCTAGTATTATTACTCCACAGTTTTACGTCGTCTTATGACACCAAAGGCCGTTGACGACAATAATATACAGAAAACACACAATTCAATAATTACAAGAACCTTAGAGCATCCGAACAACACTATTCAAGGTGTCGAAACGGAGCTTTACAATATTATTTCACTAATATTCAAATATAAAGTAGTTCATCTCATTGTCTATGATTTCCATATCCTAACAAAGAGAATTTATGCAAATTAAACAATATTATTATACAGCAATTGTTCCATAAAAGACATTTACGAAGTACTCTTTCAAACATTTCATGTATCTAATACACTATAATTAAAATGTCATTAACCAACAAAGCATACATGCAATATCATTGTTTAAAGTTTAGCTTCAATAGATTCAAATTATAATCATAGAACTCCCACTGCAACACAGTAATGCAGTATTATGCATCATAGTAGCTACTCTTATACAGCAATAAAACCAAACCATATGTAATATTGAAGAAAGAAAAACAAAATTGAATAATACTAATTTGGCAATATAGATATTCATTAACCAATTATTAATATTTATAATTTTCCAACATCACAACTTTATTACAAAATAATGTTATATGACATAACATATTTAGAAATTAACAATTGAAAAGATGTTATCTATGGGTGCTTCAGTAACCAAAATGTACATACACAACCGAAATTGAAGTATCCACTTACAACTTGTGTATCACAATAACGCATTATTTACTTCAAAATTATAAAAATGTATCCATAAAAGACTAATTAGGCCTAAGTATTTATAATTATAACTAAGAAATAAAACTATTCAATGAAACAAACTTAAAATATCCAATTACAAAATTTTACCTTTATTGATTATCTTAACTAACCTATACACCTCATTCTGAAATAAATTTACCGTCAAAAGGGTTTTAATGGAAATTTCGTGTTTATATAATTGACATTTATTTCTAAGTAGCTCTGAAATATCTTCTTTTGCACATTAATCTAGTTACGTGTTCCATCCTTATAATATCATCGTTTGAAACCGTTTTAAAGGTGTCTAAAGCGAGTGCACTATCCAACTGACTTGCTTGTTTACTGTTTACCGACTTCTGTGTGGTAACAAAGAACATTAGCATCGTCCTCCTCCTTTATCCAGTCTTGGGACTTGCACTGTAACAGTACAAACAATGGCGGAGTTTCTAGTAGTAGTATAGTTTCAGTTTAACTTTATTATCACTCCACAGTTTTACGTCGTCTTATGACATCAAAGGCCGTTGACGACAATAATATACAGAAAACACACAATTCAATAATTACAAGAACCTTAGAGCATCCGAACAACACTATTCAAGGTGTCGAAACGGAGCTTTACAATATTATTTCACTAATATTCAAATATAAAGTAGTTCATCTCATTGTCTATGATTTCCATATCCTAACAAAGAGAATTTATGCAAATTAAACAATATTATTATACAGCAATTGTTCCATAAAAGACATTTACGAAGTACTCTTTCAAACATTTCATGTATCTAATACACTATAATTAAAATGTCATTAACCAACAAAGCATACATGCAATATCATTGTTTAAAGTTTAGCTTCAATAGATTCAAATTATAATCATAGAACTCCCACTGCAACATTTCAGTTTAACATCGTCTGCTTCCCATCTTTATATAGAATATTGTAATACTTTTTAAGGTGTCTAAAGCGACCGCTCTAACACAATGCAATACACACGCTGCCCGAGTATAGGACTGTGGCGGAGTTTCAATGCCTATCATCTAATCAAGTCGATTTCAAAGGGTTAATACTGTTTTTAAAAAAAGATAACGTCCTTCAAAGATGAGGATCATAGAGCCAGATGAAAAGTATTTTGAAATATCGCCAATGAGGACTGCAGGAGAAAGAATAGTAAATATTAGGGCCTACATAACTGTAAAAGCTGTTTTGCAACAGATTATCTCATGATTGAACAGTCTAGTCTGCCTGCAATCTCAAGGAATCAAGATTTTCGTTATAAATGACTTAAATAACATAAAATGTTGACGTTTTCCATAGAGACCGTATAAAGCATTGACCAATGACCATGCTAATTTTTCAGTAAATTCGTCGGGTGAGACCCTGCACCTTCGCTGCCCGTTTGAATGGGTGCCAACGCCATTTAAGGTCCCGGGTACGGACCATGCATGTCCAAGATTCAAATCTCTGAAATAAGCCACCATTGGTATGCGAACCGGCACATCCTCATGCACATTGGCGCATGGGACGTACGCTTTAGCCAGTGTAGCTGACCGAGACTTGCACGCTGACAGCTTCAGGGTCATAGTGTAATGGAAAGCAAAGCTTCTGAAGATTTCCTTCTCAATCTTGAGTTTATCAGACTCTCAGCTTGAACCTGTTATCATCTGACTTCGTGCAAGAGTTTGGTCTGTTTGACTCTCTGACTGTCTCTGTTACATTATGTGCTATCGTCCATCCACCAATAGCACTCGACCAGACTTCCCCAGCGTCAACTCCCTCTCAACACAAGCAGCTCCTTTTTATAATAGAGTGTAAGGGGCTGTCCCTTCGATCTGGGCAGCTGGAAACTCTTCGTATAAGAGAATATTGTTTCTCCTTACCATATTTGGCAACTGGCAAGGGTTACGCTCCAACTGCTTTCTTGGTCATCTCCAACCCGTATGCTTCAATAATCACGGTATTATGAAAATAATATAAAATAATAATAATGTGGCTCGGTCGCATTATAAACGTCGAGTACAATACAATACAACACATCACAATACAACTGGGGCGCGGTGGTTTAGGGGTATGTTCGGTGCCTTGCAGCTGGAGGGTTGCGGGTTCGAATCCACCTCAAAGTCGCCGCGTAGGGACCCTAGGCAAGTCCTTCACTCGCAATTGCTCTTGCGCTTCGGCGTGAAACTCCTATTCAGCGTTCGCGCAGTAGTCGGGAGCGCCTCTGAATGGGAAATCTGGTAGGGGCGCTATAACAAGTGTTCAAATACAATACAATACAATACAATTTCCGGCTGATCTGGAAGCCGACAAGACTTAGTGATCCCTTTGGATCCACAATTTAACGACAGCTTATGACAACATAGGCCGTTGCCGTCGACAAAGATTAGTTTTGGCATATTACAGCTCATTAACTTCTCTAGACCGACGTAAAATATATAAAACGTTATATCCTTAAAAGAGGTGTCTAAATATTATCAACTATGCTGACTGTTCCTGCTTATTTAGTTTCGCTTTCACGGAATGATATTTTACTTGAAAACAAACCAAATTTTGCATCTTATAATTTTGCTTCTACTAGACAAGACATTTATATAGCGCCACTTAGGAGTCTCACATAATCTAGTTTAGCCGAGTCTATTCTAATTAAGTCTAATATGTTGCAATCTGTTCTGATCTATAAAAATCTAGTATAACTCTATTCTAATCTGTTCTAGTCTATTCTGATGTAGTCTAGAGAAGTCCAATCTATTCTAAATTAATCCACAGTGTTTCATGTGGTTCAATGTCAACTAAGTCTGATCATCTTCGACGTTTATTCTACAGACTGAAAATAGTCAAACTCAAATCACAAGAATTTCTTGAATGAATTTGTATAGCTCCTAACCGGAGGAATGATTGCAACAAGGAAAGCAACAACAACAACACGAACAACCAGAGTTAGCGCAGCAAGAGCAACAAGAGTCGTCGGAACTCATGATGGGATCCGTTGATCTTCTAGGTTGGCTAGTTATCACATGAGGTTCCAAATAATTCTGCCGGCTTGCTGGCCCTCCTCCACTGCTCATCCATCCTCCTGTCCTCGAAGAGTTGCTACCATCCGGTAGAGCTGGGGCGGTGGAGCGGGGGAAGTCCCATCCGGAACTGGTTCTGACGTTCGAAGAGGACCCCATGGATCCATATAACGAAGCGACTGGATTTCTATTAAATCCGTCATAAAGTCGGTCAGTGACGTTTGGTCGCTGACCAGGGACGACTGAACGGATTAAACCCCGTTCAACCGATGCGGATCTCTGAGCAACAGCACCTTGTCGAAGAGATGGTGGATAGATCTCAAGTGGTGCCTTGAAGGCAGTTGATGGAGTGGCCCGGTTTGAACTGTCTCGATTCAGAGACCTACCTCTTTGAGACCCTGAACGTTCAGCCGTAGTCTGGCCTCGCGTACGCTCGTTCACGTATCTGTTGTTCCTCTGTGAGTCCTTCCACCTGTCAATGACTTGGCTGATGTGCCAAGCTGTTTGATGTCCACGGAGTCGCATGGTCACACCTTCGCACTTGGTCGTCTTCCTTCGCATCAGTTGCCTCTGCACCTCATCACTGTCCAGCGGAACCGTGATCACTGGGATCGTATGGATGACCTTGAGTTCCTCCAGCTTCCGGTAGAGGTACAGGCGGCGGTTTCCACTCAGAGCCCACCACTTCCCATCATCTCTAACCACTTCGATGAGCGGCAGGTCGCCGACGCTGATTCGGCCATAGAGAAGGTCCTCCAGGGTATCCCACATGGCTTTACCGTCCATAAACTTGCCCTTGATGCTGTCCTGGGTGTATCGGATATTGCGTGGGAAGATGGTCATCTCGTTTCCGATGGAAGAATTCGGTTAGGGATTCAAATAGTTGTTGCTGAATTGCGAAAAACTTTCGTCTTTTTAAATAACTCCTATGAATAAATCATGACCTAGTTTCCAATTTTAACAAAATTTCTGTGCAGATTCAAGTAGATTCAGACAGCTGACTTCAAACAACGTTTGTATCTTTGATGATTCCTAAGAACAAAATAATCATAACGCAGTTTCCGATTCGAACCATATAGGAATGCAGATTCAAGTCGATTCAAATAGGTTTAGTTTCAGCTGAATTTAGGGAAAATGTCGTCGTTTTTAATGATTCCTATTGCTTGATTGTAACCTACTTTCCGATTCGAACCAGATGTTTTCTGCAGGTTAAAGTCGATTCAAACAGTTCTTTTTGCTAAACTGCGAACAGTCTTCACGCGTCAAAAAGCCACATAAATGTGTCCTAAAATAAGATCATAGTCTCTTGCGTAGTCGAAGATATTCCGAATCTCAGAATTGCTGGGCATAATTATGCACTTCATTGTGCAAGTAATTGTTGCAGATATTATCTAAGAAGCATCAGACTGCAATAGAATGTTCAGTCTTATTACAACGCATAGGCTTGGCTGCTTTCATAATCAGCTCGGTCGCAATCGTCACAAAAGTCTTGGATACGCATCGCTGTCTACCATCAGGCATATTAAATTAAACACAACGTAGTCAGTAGGGGCCTACCTAGCTTACGTATTGATTCAACTCATCTTTGGTAACGCTTACATGCGTGACAGCTATGTCAATAGTATACCTATTTAAAGATTAGCCTAAGGGTATTCAGAAATTGTAGCCATGTATCGGAATAAAATACAGAAGAGCTATCTATTACCGTAGATTGAGTAGAAGGCTCTGGGATTCAGTATCGAAAGGGAAACGTTGGGTAATTCCCAGGCTAGAACTGTACCCACAGAGTTTTATTATTAGCTTCGGCCCTGGATGTTTTTAGATATCTTGTGCTTTTATGTTTACAGTTGTCGTTTATGTAGCGCATTTTCGAGCATCCAGTGTCCGTCCAAAACCTGGTTAAAGGAGGGGTTGATCGACATGGCGCAGCTACCACCTAGCTACATCGGTTAGAGCGTAAGTCCCATGCACCACCTTATCCGGTTGCCGGCCTCGCTACTTCTCTTCGCCCGCTACGCTCATTAAACCGATCTCTTTGTCCTGCGAGCGAGAACTTCTATGGCTAAATCGCGAGCATTTGCCTTCATTGGCCCTGCACTATGGAACCAGCTTCCTCCTTTGACACGTTCCTGTTTATTAACTGGTGGGCCAAGTGCCTCTTTTCGTTGTCTCAAGACTTCTTTCTTTTCTCTGGGTCTTTCGCACTGGGAGCGCCTCTGATTGGTGTGCACTGCGAGAGGCGCTATACAAATTGATAGATACAATACAATACAATACAATACCTCTGCATGGGTTCTGTGAGGGTACGAATCTCACTCTAGCAAGGTCGATACACGGGGACTTTAGTAATTACGGGTTATACTTCTTCAAATAGTTGCTTGCCGACAATTTAAAGGCCATCCATCATACCATCTAACTGTTGCACTCTGTCAGTGCCAGTCCCAATCTTGGATGACGGAGGAGGGCGACGCTAATGGTCTTTGTTACCACACAGTGGTCGTTAAACAGTAAACAACCAAGTAGCCTACGCTCTAACTCCGCCACTGCACTACGCTGGTAGAACCATTCCAAGCCTGTAGAAAGGAGGAGGGCGACGCTTATAATAATTTATGCTACGAATGCGTAGTTAAAAAGCAAATTAATAACAAACCTGTTAATCACGTCATCCAGCATCTGAGTATAGATTGTGTTGTATGTCTAGAATGTCTAGAAGATTTCTGAGTTCCAAGTTGATGGTTTCGCTATAATATGGGTATCCGATTAAGAGAATAATTTCCAGGTTTCTTTGTAGGTACTATAGTTATCCATCAATAGCATATCCTCTAGTTATCCATCAATAGCATTTCCAGCTGTCTGACGCGTATTTGACTAAACCCAGATGGACTGGCTTGGCTGCACAATGCACTTCGAAACCAATCCATTTTTTACAGTATCGATTGGAAAGCGATTAGTATTCCCCGAGCTATTTAAAGAACGACTGTGCGCACAGCTGTTTATAAGCCCTGTTCATTCATTCATTCATTCATTCATTCATTCAGAGCATTTATATAGCGCCCCTTCAAGAAACTACTCAGGAGCGCTCCCGGCCCAGCCACGACTAAAGAAAATAGACTTGAGGGACTTGTAGAACCCTGTCAGATGGCTTACAAGTAAAAAGATTTCGGAGCTTAAGTGGTAGGTCATTCCAAATGGAAGGGCCAACAACCGAGAAAGCACGGCGCTGCCTAATAGCCAAGCGAGTCCGTGGAACAAGGAACTCACCCCTCGTCGCAGAGCGAAGCACCCGACGCGCTGGAACATCAGACACTGGGCGGCAAAGATCACGCAAGTAAGATGGAGCGCAGCCAAGAACACAACGAGAAACAAGAGCAGCAATGCGATATGAGATACGCTGAGACACAGGAAGCCAATTACTTGAAGCCAATTACCTGTTAGTTGAAGGATATTGTCTATAGGTTGTGATGTCATGCATGCATGTAGTACCTGCATTTCAAGTTAATGCAGCGCATTTTGAAGCATCCCAGAATCGTTGCCTAACACATCCAAATTCCCCACACTTTCGAATTGAATCTTCAGCCTGTGATAGGCCTACACTGAGTTGAAAACTTGCAAGTCATATGAGCTGCAGGTTGAATAAATTGATGGTTAGTATCAGAATACGAGTATTCCGGGCAACTTCATTTGCATCTGAGTTGAAATTCTCCAAGTATTATGAACTCCAAATTGATTGCTTCGTTCAACGTTCAGCATACAGAAGAATGTCCAGCACCTGCATTGATGAGCTGTAAGGTCTACGAAATCCAGGTAGCTTACTATCGCATCCGACAAATGGAATTTCAAGTCTTTGCAACGCACTCGAGTTCTACACCTGAGTGGTGTCTGTGCGTTCCAGGTCGATGGTGTTAAATAAGGCAGTGGAACGGCGAGAACTGTTGAAAATAATTACACATCTCTATAACGTGTGGTATTCGCTCTTTAACAGTAGAAGTACCGAATGGGTCAAATTGACCCCTTTTTGTTTGGTAGCGGAACGCACCTCGACCCCAGGTATAGCCACGTCCTATAATTCCATGACTTCTCCTAACTTCGTACAGCATACCCTCTGGCAAAATTCGAACTCGGGGGATTGAGATCTTTGCTGTTCTACGTATACGTTCCAACATGCACACATGTGTAAGTGCATTCATATATTACAGACAAATACATAGGCTTACATTAATACATAAAAAATATATTTATGTACATACAATGTTACATTTGCATACTAATAAGAAAGTGTTCAGTCAGGTTCAATAATCAATAATCATGAAATGGCAAACAAAGCACGTAGTTATTATTTTGAGGTATGGAACTAATTATATTAACCTTCAGGCTACCAGGGTTTTTTGTGACATCGGCTACCAAGGGGTGGGGGTGGTTACCACCCCCTCGGATGTCGTGTTTGGTTTCACATATCATGCTAAGTAATACATCATTTGATTCAGCATTCATTTCTGAACAAAATGGTATATTTAGTTGTCAATTATGATTGTGATTGTACCTCGAAATTATATAATTTTTAACAACGGAAGCGACCATAATTTGCGATATTTTATATTATTGCGTACAATGTACTTGTTGGATAAGCAAATAATATATTAGATTCTGTGGATGGATGGATCCACAGTTTAACGGCAGATTATGACAACATACATGTAGGTCGTTTCCGCCGACAAAGATTAACTGACCTATTAGAGAGAGCAATAGACACTCTAAAAGGTGTCTAATCATCGCCTTCAGTTGAAGTCTATAACGTTTTCAAGTCTATAATTGGCGTGCGTCATTTCTACACAGCGTGTTAACAGAATTTGAAAATACATTTACAAATAATAAATAAAGAAGGAAAGAATGTAATCAGTCAATAAGTCAATCTGCCGATCAATTTATCATCAGCTAATGGTGTAGATCAGTGCTTCCCAAAGTGGTGGTCCGCGGACCGGTGCCGGTCCGCGAGCCCTCAGTTGCCGGTCCGCAAAGTGAGTAAAAAATCTGGTCAAATTGTCTCTGAATCAAGAAATGGCTATTATATTTTTTTAAATCATAACAAAACACACTTACTGTATTAGGCTAGCATTTAAAGGGCAATAGAGTCTTAGAATTGATTAAACATGCATTTAAATCAATTGGAATAAATATTCGAGGAATTTAGGTGATCGAAAACGGAAAAGATAAAATAATGAATAATTTTGGCACTGGTTCTCCTGCAGTGGAAACATTCTTGCCGGTCCGTGACACTGAAAGTTAATTCCTGCCGGTCCGTGACACTAAAAAGTTTGGGAAGCACTTGTGTAGATCATCATATTATGTTTCTTATAGTATCGGTATTTTATTGTTGCTAACCTGCTACCTTCTTGGATTAACGAACAACCGCAGCTGCCGTATATATAGCTTCGTTTAAAGACGTTTTGAAGGTGTCCAATAATATCCCTGCATTCGCCAGAGTTGAATGCCTTCCTGTGGCTTCAAAGGCCATAGATGGCTACAGGAAAAGTTGAACGAAAGTGGCGTTATGGTAAGGCGCTGTCTCTAAATACCACTGACTGTGAGTTTGAGTCTGCCTAACGCACTTCGTGTCTAAGATTCAGAATTATTCACCCTATGCGCGTTATAAGTTAGACAAACAATTATATTTTCAAATAATAAAAAATAACTATAATAATAAATCGGTGAATCAATCAGAAAAAGCAACTGGGTCGATAAATCAATAAATAAATAACTCAATTAGTCAAAAAATAAATCTTCCCAACAATTAGAATCAATCAGTCAATCAATCCGCCAATCAAACTGGCAAGTACGCTTTCATCGAGGAATAAGAAGTTAATAAAAAAAATCAATCAAGCATTCAATGAACTTTTCATTTATGTTTGTATGCAGGAAGTCGAGGAATTAATCGAAATCAAAGAATTATGTATTACTTTAGGTAAATATGCTATTACGGCTTTTGGCATCAACCACCGTTAAACGACATCGAAGGACATAATTATAGCGTTATAATTATAGCGCTATAATTATAGCGGACATAATTATAAGAGTGGCGTCATTGGAAGTTGGAACCTGCCGAAGGGCAGAGAACTTAAAGAAAAAAAGAATTATAGCGTAAATATTTGCAGATTTGGCTAAGATATAAACTATCCACAATAGCAACCTTAAAATATCTATTTATTAAATTTTAGCATTATATTAGATGGAATGGATCCACAGTTTAACGACAGCTTATGACAACATAGGCCGTTTCCGCCGATAAAGATTATTTTTTGGCATATTACTGCTCACTTAGCATTATATTACTTAAAAGATATTGATCTATGTAATGTCAGGTATTGATCTATGTAATGTCAGATATAAAGGTGTTTATTTACTTTCAGTTTTACGACTCTGTGTGATCACACAGAGTCGTAAACGCGTAGGGACCCTGGGCAAGTCCTTCACTCGCAATTGCTCATGCGCTTCGGCGTGAAACTCCGATTCAGTGTCCGCGCTGTAGTCGGGAGCGCCTCTGAGTAGAAATCTTGAAGGGGCGCTATATAAATATCTGAAATGAATGAATGAATGAATTAGCGTCACCCTCCTCCTTTCTCCAGGCTTGGGACTGGCGTTGTCAGAGTACGAACAGCTTTGGAGTTTCAAGATGCTTATCATAACCATGCATTGATGTATGGATCCTGAGTTCTGCGGCATCTTATACCATTCAATCAAA